>JAOTRH010030564.1:0-21114 GCA_034768845.1 Heliamphora exappendiculata | reverse complement strand
TCTCTCTCTCTCTCTCTCTCTCTCTCTCTCTCTCTCTCTCTCTCTCTCTCTCTCTCTCTCTCTCTCTCTCTCTCCTTATTTCATCCATTCATCAAGTATCAATTAATCTCCTCTCATTCAAAAAAGCTTCAAAGAGCAAACACGAAAGAGAGGAAATTAATTGATACTTGATGAATGGGTGAAATAAGCAAACAGTGAGAGAGAGAGAGTAATTGAAGAAACTCATATTTAAAAAAATAGTAATAAAATAAAACTAAAAAAATAGGATCGAGCTGTCGGAGATATACGTACTGGGGATGTCGCCGGAGATGGGGTGGAGCCGCCGGAACAAGCGTTGAGCTGCTGGAGACAAGCGTCGAGCCGTCAGAGAAAATGATAAAGCTGAAGATGAAAGAACGAATCGCCTGAGAAGAATCAACTTGCTTTAGGTGCTAGGGCATATACAGAGCATGTGGAATTTCAATATGAAGGGAGTTGCTTTAGCAGCTAAGTTAATTTAGTAAGCGGGATATCAAAATATATGGGCGCCTATGTTATTTTAGTTGTTTTATTTGTTGGGATCCAAGGATATTGTTCTTGCTTGAGAGTTGAACGCGAGGGAGAAGGGTTAATTACTTAATAAAATAAAATTGAATACAAATAATATTGTTATAATAATTTTAATCACATTTATAAATAAAATTGAGATTAAAAAATTTATAATACATCATATTTTAATAATAAATGTGATAATATATATATGAGTAAATTACATTTACCTCATATAAAATTTTAATTAAATATAATTAATTCTATTATTTTAGACAAATTATATCGACCCACCCTACTGTTTAAAATGTTATTACATGTTAAACTAAATCGTTAGCCTACTGTTTAAAATGTTATTACATGTTAAACTAAATCGTTAGCATTTCGTTAATCACCGTATATGTCAGCAATCACATAAAATTTTATCCCTATTTTACCCCTGAAACGTGGCAGCATCGATTAACGCCCAACCCAACCTTGAGAGTGGTAAAGAGAGAGAGAGAGAGAGAGAGAGAGAGAGAAGACGCGGTTGCAGCCGCCAACGCCTACGTCGACCATCACCTGTGCCGCCGACATCACCAAATCACCGCCAATGGTTCTTAAGGATAGAGAGTCAGAGACTGAGTCATCGAAGAACCCGGTTCAGAGACAATCGAAGCAAATTTGAAAATCGAAAAGTTCAAAGCACCACCAGCACCGTGTGTGTGAATCGGAGAAAGGGAGGAAAAAAGAGGCGCTGTGGAGTGTGTGATTGCTACTATGTGTGTTTGTTTTTCCCTCTATGCTGTGTGTGTGAATCGGAGATTGAGCTTGGAATTCCTCAACAAACATTACGAACCCTAACCCCAAATTCCTGGGTTTTTCGCTCAAATTAATTTACATTTGGCTGTGCTTTCCCTTCTAATTGAGGTTAGATTCAATTACCACATTTACCCATTTGAGAAATTGATTTGGTAAATTATATTGAGAGATACAGAGAGGGAGAGAGATAATGGTGTTATAGTGATGGTGTGTGCGGCGGCGGCATGTGGTGCGGTGGTGGTGGTGGCATCGTGAGAGGGTGGTGGTGGCGGCATAGGTGGTTGTGGTGGCACCGTGAAAGGGGGGTGGCAGCGGCATGGGAGAGGGGGAGAGAGAGACATAACAGAGAGAGAGCTTGGGAGAGGGGGAGAGGGTTCATATTATATATAGAGAGAGAGAGAGAGAGAGACCGAGACATAGAGAGAGGGGTGAAGAGAGAGCTCAGTGGTCGTTGGATTTGGGGTCGCCGGAGCAGAGGTGTGGCGCCGGCGTCGATGCAGCGGCGATGGGTGGATGGTGGTTGTGACAATCCTGCTAAGTGGTTGCGACAACGCTGCATCTTCTTCATCTCAATTATTTTTTTTCTAACCTTAACTGAACCTACGGGCTGAGATTTAATGCTTAGAGGTAAATTTGCCATTTAATCAATTTTGTTAACGTGTTAAGGGTGTCTGTGTAATTTGTTAAAAAGGTTTAACTGTATTGGATTAAAATTTTATGAAAAATCATTATAATTTACCATATATATATATATATATATAATTATATTTTATTTATAAATTGAGATTAAATTATTACTATAAATTTTTAATAACATTTTTTTAAAAAGTGAGATTTTTTTAATTTTGGCAAGTAATCTTTAACCACTGTTGTAGTAGTGTCACATGTTAAAGGAATAATATAAAATTTTAAAACACATTCATTTTTAGATCATTGTTAAATATTTTAACAATAATTTATTCGGTAGAATTTATAAAAATTTTAAAAGATAAATTACTGATGAAAATTTATATCTTTTAAAATATATCATTTTTAATTTTATTTTTATATTTTTACGATCTAACTAATTAAATTTATAATTGTAAGCATAAAATAATAAAATTTTAAAAATATAAATATATAAGTATAAATTTTCAAAACTAAAAATTTTATTTTTAAAAATATACTTCAAGTTTTAATTTGTATATACTTATATGAATAAGTTAAAAGCAACTAAATATGGTTAATTTGTTAACAATAAACTAGGTAATTTTATTGTAAGATGTTTTAACCACAATTAATTTTTGTTGCTTAAGAAGAAAGATGGCGGGAACTAAAAGATATTTCTTATTAATTTTATTTTATGTCATTAGCGATGTGACTATGGCGTCGTAGAAAACATAATGCAATTTGCGACGAAAATGTATTTTTCTTGCTAAAAATCTTTTCTTTGAAGACAAAACAAGACAATTAGTGACGAACATTTTGGTCTCGATGCAAACGCAACACAATTTGCGGCAAAAAAATAGTTTCCTCTCCAAAACTCCTCTATTTACGACGAAATATGAATTTCCTCGTCTTTGACTTACCTATAACGACAAAATATATTTTTATCGCTAGATTTCATCGCTAAATACCTTTATTCTTGTAGTGCTGAAAATCATGTTTGAACTCTTATATTACCTCTTTTCATGTTATAGTATCATGTTTGTAGAGTCATGATATTGTTGAAGTAATAGTTATTCAATTCTATTATAAATAAAGCAAACTGTGATTTTAATTAAATGATAGATTCTATACATCGTATATGTTTAGACTCTTCTGAACTTTGTATAATGAAATTTTCTCTGGGTTTCTGTAATGCCATGGCCATGATCTTTTTTTCCATATTATTACAGTCGCTATGTATTTCTTCACGGTTGCTAATTTTGCTTTATTTTTGTCACAGTCGCAACATTCTGTTGCCCTGGCCGTGAACTTTTTGTATGACCAGTAAATTAAAAAATAGTATTCGAACATTTTTGTTCTTTTTGTTTGATCGGTACATAGCATATTAGGAACAAAAACTGTGTTGCATAACCCTTATATTTTTCCTTATCTTCTTTAACCCTCATTTGCATGTTTTAGTTTGCTTTTCTTAGACAATGATTGCAGCATGTCTAGAAATGATAACTTTATTGCATGATCCTTAGGATTTTAGTTAGGAACTTTTCTTTTTTGTTTGCTTTTGATTAGACTCTCTTTAACCTCCTATTCTCTATATGTTATCTTTGAAAAGTTTAAAACAAGAACCAATATTGAAAAAGTAGAGACCAACATTGCGGTTAAGCGAAAAGGGTGCCTAACACCTTCCCTTCTAGTACTTTAGCTCATGAATCCCCTTTTTCTCCGGTTATGATAAAATGACATGTAGCCTGCTTTCTTTTATTTTTCATGATTTTTTTAAAAAAAACAAGTAACGACTCCATTTTTCACATGTGTTTGGATATTTTAGATTTTTTATTTTAAAAGGAAATGATATTTTTCTAAAAACAACGGATCTCGGACACATCGTTTTCCAAACATACCTGAAAACGCCCGTAGTTTTTTTGGCCACTTCATTGGGGACTGGTCTTTCAAAAAAAATCATAAGAGGGCTTAACTTGAAATGCCAGTGGTTCTTGTTGTAAACTTTTAATTTGTATTAGCATTTGCAGTATACATATTTGCATGGTTGATTCTCAAAACTCCTATTTTACCTAACTGGTGTTGGAGGCAAAATCGTTAAAATTTTTATTTTTACAAACGATTACCGAAAAAAATTAACTAAACGGGCAAACGCGAAAACGAGCTGCAGATAAAAACTTTTGATGACGAATACATTTTTACCGGTCGAATCTTCAACTACGATTTAGAAGAATACATTTTTACCAGTCGAATCTTCAACTATGATTTGAATCCAAGTTGAATCTTCTATCAAATCTTCTACTGTATTCTCTTATGCAATTCTCGGATATAATGTGGGCTATATTCCTCTGAGAACTCGTACCAACAAAATCAGGATAGCTTTAGTATTAAAAGACAAGTTATGAAACTGTTTCAGCTTACCTGAAAATTTATAGAGTTACAGCAGGGACCTGGGAAGTAATTATGAGTAAGACTTCCAGTGAAACATAGGCACGTATCATCGATTTTCACAATTAAGCAAGCCTTATAGTGGTATTTGCAATTATGAAAAACTAGCAGCTGTTTATATAATTTCTATAAAATACTGAATTACAGTTCACACCACTAAAGAACTATAATTGCACTCTGAACCAT
This sequence comes from Heliamphora exappendiculata, assembly GCA_034768845.1. Classification (NCBI taxonomy): domain Eukaryota; kingdom Viridiplantae; phylum Streptophyta; class Magnoliopsida; order Ericales; family Sarraceniaceae; genus Heliamphora; species Heliamphora exappendiculata. The sequence continues at coordinate 16,506 of JAOTRH010030564.1, read as the reverse complement.
AACCTCAAGACCATATAGCACTGAGCTCCTGTTATTAAATACTTACAATTTCTCCCAATGTTAAGATTCTCGATACCCGCCAATTAAATTTAATTATTGAAAATTTAATTTAATCGGTATTTTCATAATCTTTAAACCTTTCTGCTTAATTTATTTGATTGCCGGATAATTAAACCACCTGTAAGGTTTGGCCCGGTCAAAACTTATAAGCTTCCTTAAAGTAGTATCGTCAATTTCGATATTTCAAGACGTGGATTTCGTCAATAATTAATATTAGCTATTAAGTAATGACGCCATCTAACTCACCGAGAATATAGACCCATATAAGAGTGCACTATCTAATGAATCAAAATAACAAATATTAAATATATACAAATTAATAATTATTAAGATTAAGAGGATAAATACTATTTATAATAATCTTGAGGTGTGAATTAATTTATAAATATTCAGTATAAAATTAATTACCTCAATTGTCCAGTGTAATACACACAAAGTGTACTAGTATAGAGAGTCAGAATAATAGATGACGCAATTATTTGTTCTCCATAATCAAGACATGCTTACTAAAAATTTATACTACAGTCGTACTGATAGTATGTCTATTTCTATCTAAACTATTAATATAAAACTTATATTCTGCAAAAATTTAAAATTTGATCTTATGTGTGTAAGTCATACTTTACACACCAAATTAAATACTATATAGAATATTGGATATCCATGCATAACAAAGAAATGATATACATACATTGCTCATAAAAATTCTCATAAAATAAAATTAAATACTACAAATATAATTTTCAGTATATCAACCTTAACAATCTCCCACTTATACTCAAAATCATGCTGCCTTACATCTGACTCCCATGCCCTCCACATGACTATCAAAAATCTTAGCCGGTAAGCTGTTTGTAAAGGATCTATAAGGTTATCTCCTGATGTAAGCTCTATGTCTGACTAGAAATTTGAGTTGGTGTACCCCAAAAGTAATAGACTGTCCGTCTGATAAACCAATATATAATCCTTAATTCTTTTCAAGTACTTAATTATATTCTTTATCGCAGTCCAATACTCTTACCCTGGATTAGACTGATATCTATTAACAATGTCAATGGTAAAATAGATCTCGGGTATAGTGTAAACCATAGCATACATGAGACTTCCTACTGCCGAAGCATAAGGAACCACCTTCATCTTCTCTATCTCATCAGGTGTCTTAGGACTCTGATCCTTGGATAGAGTGATTTCATATATGAAAGGGAGAAACCCTTTCTTGAAGTCCTGCATGCTAAAACGAATAAGGATATCATCGATATACTTTGCTTGTGATAATCTCAACATTCTTTATTTATGATCTCGCGCAAGCTTGATCCCACGGATGTGACTGATTTTTTCCAAGTCCTTTATATCGAACTGCCTAGATAACTATAATTTCACCGTAGATAATGCCCCCACATCATTTTCGATGAGCTAGATATCGTCTACATTAAGTACTATAAAGATCACCATGCTTTCGTCAGGCTTCTTGTACATACAAGACTCATTTAGACTTTGATGAAAACCATAAGACTTAATGGCTTGATCAAACCGAGTGTTTCAGGACCTCGATACCTGCTTAAGTTCATAAATGGATCTCTTAAGCTTACATAATATGTGTTCTTAGCCCTTTGCAATGAATTTGTCTGGTTGTATCATATAGATATACTCATCAAGACTTTCGTTAAGAAAAGCTGTCTTGACATCCATTTACTGGATTTCTTAATCAAAATGAGCGGTAATAGATAAGAGAATTTGGATAGACTTAAGCATAGCTACCGGCGAAAATGTTTCCTTATAATCGATCCCTTCTTTCTGAGTAAACCCTTTAGCAACAAGTCTAGTTTTGAAGGTTTCAACCTTCCCATGTTCTCCACTTTTTTTTTTATAGATCCACTTGCATCCAATGGATTTTATTTCTTCAGGTGATTCTTTAAATTTCCAGAACTAATTGAAATATATAGATTCTATCTCTAAATTTATAGCCCTCTTCCAAAGATCTACATCTTTGTCTTGAAGTGCTTTATTGTAGTTATAGGGTTCAGTATCTAGTTCTGTCAGAATCTTGTCAAAAGACTCTCCCAAGAACGTATAACGATCAGGTTGATGAACAATCCTTCCACTGCGACAAGATACTACCTATGTCTGTGTACTAGCAGTAACACGCTATGCAAAATTTGAACCCTGTATATCAGCACCCTATTCTTGATTTGCAGTTGTCCCGACAATCCTCTCACTACGGCGAGGTAATGGGATATCAGTGACATGTTCTTTCGTTCAACTAGTATTTTCACTCAGTTCTTCTAGAACAATTTTACTATTGGGCCCTTGGTCCATAATATAATCCTCTTCCAAGAATTGAGCATTGGTGCTAACAATGACCTTCTGATCCTTAGGATTATAAAATAGACCACCATTCGTTCCCTTAGGATACCCTACAAAGAAATAAACTTTTGTCCTCAGTTTCAACTTACCCGCATTCCCTTTCAGCACATGTGCTGGACACCCCTAAATCTGAATGTGTTTCAGACTAGGTTTACGCGCGGTTCACAATTTGGTAGGAGTAGAAGGTACTAAGTTCAGAATATAAGCCGCTATCTCTAAATAGAGTATCCAAAACAAATCGGGTAAACCTGAATAACTCATCATGGACCTTACTATTTTCATAGAAGTCCTATTCTTTCTTTCTGCTACACCATTTTTCTGCGGAGTGCCCGGTGCAGTCAACTGGGATGTAATCCCCTCTAATGATAAGTAGTCTTTAAACTCTCTAAAGAGATATTCTCCACCACGGTCGGATCGTAGTGATTTGATACTTTTACCCCGACACTTCTCCACCTCCGCCTTGAATTCTTTGATTTTTCAAAGCATTCAGATTTATGGTGCATCAGGTAAATGTATCCATACATTGAGTAGTCATCAATGAAACTAATGAAGTACTCAAAGCCACTTCTAGCCTGGATTGTCATAGGACCACACACATCAGAATGAACCAGCTCCAATGATTCTTTAGCTCTATAGCCTTTAGTCAAAAAGGGCATTTTGGTTATTTTACCTTCTAAGTAAGATTCACAGACTGAAAGTGCCTCTACTTTCAATGACCTTAAATGTCCATATGCTATTAGTCTATTTATCTTTTTTAGATTAATATGACCTGAGCGTAAGTGCCAAAAAAATAATATGGATGTGTTATTCTTTTCAGTTAGTTGTAGTGTAGAAGATATAGGAGTAATAATATAAAGATCATCCACCAATGTACAATAACAGGTAACCCATTTATTATTCTTAATAACTCCAGAGTTATTAAAATAAATCAAATATCCGTCTTTAACCAATTCAAAAACGAAAACAAAGTTTCTTCTAATGGTAGGTAGATAAATACAATCTCTCAATATTAAAATCCGATCTCTACCAAAACTGAGAGTGACATCTTCTACTGCAATTGTTATTACCTTTGTATTATTGCCTATATGCAGGTAAATCTTTCCATCACTAAGTAATCAAATTTTCTAGAACCACTGCAATGAATTGCTGACATGATTAGTGGCTCTCGTATCTACACACCAGGTCTCGGTAGATAACACCGCTAAACATGTTTCCACAACTAGTGAACATAAATTACCCTGTTTAATCTGCCTTTTGAGAAATACAAGACATAGCTTTTTTCAGTGCCGGGTCTAGTTGCAGTGAAAACAACTGCCTTTCGATTTTTTCACACCAGTTTGTGACCCACTAACTACCCTAGAACTCGTGTTTTCCTATTTCTGAACATTTTTCTTCTTAATGCATTTCGACCTTGAGGAAGAATCTTTTTAAAAAATAAACACATTTTCTAGTATTGAAGGATTACTATTTGTAGTTAAAACTATATCCAGATTACATTTTTAGTCAACAAAATTTGATCTCGTAAATTTATTTTCTTTGAGTATTGAAGCGAGTGTGTTGAAAGTCATTTTAATCCTGAGAATCACATAATTAAAAAAACTCATTAATTATGATGAGCAAAATATTGAATTCATTTTAATTTGGTTCCCTCTACTATTTTAAAATTAATTCACCAGCAGCTTAGTTACCTGAGAATAGCATGCATCGATGGGAGGACATTTACTATCCTTCATAAGACCAGACAGGTTAATTCCTTTTAATTTTATTATCTAGGAAACTAACCATGCCAAGTAAAATTAAATAGCTGACATAGTTTCGGTCCAGTATATAATAGCAGTGACTCAGATGGAGATGATACTATTATATACAGCTAAGTATTAACCATCTCTTAATTTCAAATCAATCGCTTCGCAATGAACCTTTCAGATGGAGAAGTGATCCACACTAACAATTATCTAAAATTATCCCTAAAGGAGATTTGTACTGGCGATACCGCAATTAATCTGTCCGTTGGGGAGGAAGGCCTTACTGTCGACACATAGGATTTAATTGCATCGCCAACAAACTGGTGATGGAGACTACGGAATTTATCTGTGAATAAATTCTTTTTCCCACTTAGATTTTTAAAACACTTTTTAGAGTTATAAAAATTTATTTAATTAAAATAAATTTATTAATTGAAAGCCATACGATCTGAAAGAATCAAACATCTTTCCGTGTACACGATTTCAAAGATTCTGATTTATCAAACCATCTTTTCTTGTTTAAATGCGTAACAGATAAAATTTAATAAATACACATTTTTTTCTTCAACTTTTCAACTAAGGTAGTGATTAAAGGTATTTTTTTATTTAATTTTTCTTCCACATTTTAAAAAGAATAATAATTTATTTTGATTAAATATTTTTTTATTTAATTAATTCAAAAAAAAAAATTAATTCACATGTTTTTTCAAGATATTTGATTTTATAAAAAAAACATCTTAAACGTGATATTTTGTAAAAAAAGTATATATCTAAAGTTTTTCTATTTAATTAAAATTAATTAATTAAAAAAAACTTAATTTTATTTTCTATTACAAAATATTTTAATTAAAACCAAAATTTTGAATTAATTAAATTAACAGGATAAATAAAATAGATATACAATTATCCACGTAATTCAAATATATATAAACACGATAGCCATATATTCCAGTTTTATGATCCAAGTGAAACGCAGAGGCGTTTCAGTCTCCTGAAGAGGATAAGCTGTAATAATTCTCTTTTATCTCTGATTCATGTGTCCTAATTGCATTAGGCTTCCCTGATACTATCTGATATATCAATAAATATCATATTAGTCTTATATATATCAGAATATATATCAAACCAGCCCCAGAAGAGAGAAACTCGCCGGCAATCACCAGCCACCGCCGGCACCACCTTGCCGCCACATTTAGGTAGCTCATGTCGCCTCATTCGAGCTCCATTTTCGACGAGCTTCATACCGTTCGAAATATAAAATTTTTATATTCCAAAATTTATTCAAAACTAGTACGAAAAACGGCTGAAAATATGGCCCGAACATCGAAAAATGTTGTTGCCTGCCACAGCACTGAGCAGCCAACTTTTCGAGACTTTTTCGACCTCTTTCTGAACTCAATTTTTGGCGTACTTCATATCAAAAGAAATTTCTCGAAAAGTACTATTTTTTATTAAAAAATATGCTCAAAAAAGCCTAAAAATTTGATGAAAAAACTATCCAAATCTGCTGCCGCTGCACCCCAGCGTCGCCACCTAGAACTGCCAACTTCCCGAGGTCGTTTCGGCCTCAGCCGAACTTCGTTTTGACTTTCTTTTATACCGTTGGAAAGCTCTCGAAGAGTAAAATCTTTTTGTCAAAAAATTGTTCAAAAATAGCCCAAAAATTGTCAAAAAGAGCCTAGAATCTGCTGCCATCATCGGCCTATTTGCCTTCGATTTGGGTTCTGATCTTGACCCTGCTTTTTTTATTGTTGATAGTATTTTGAGATATATTTTACTGTAATTTTATATTTTAAAAACTATTCAAAAAATAGTCCCAAAAATGGCCCAAAAAATCATATAAATTGCGGTTGACAAAATAGTTTCGCCTGTTTTGGTATTTTTTCTCGCTATTTTTGAGTTATTTTTATACTATTTTTTATTCATAAATACTGCAGAAAAACTCACTACAAATAATCGTTTAAAACCATTAAAAACTTACCACGATCCGTGGCCCGTAAGAATCCGAACTACCGCCAGTGTCGCTTCCATTCTTAGATATGTTCAACCTGTTCTTAAATAATTTAAACAGATATCTTAAAAATAAAAACTAGCTATTACATTGATCCTATGTTCCGAAGGCACCCATTCGATTTATCACAATTAACCATCGTGATTAAGAAAAATAATCATCATTCACACTATTTAATCAAACATGAAAATTAAATGACGATCATAAAATGGAGATTAGAATGTCTGCAAAATAAAGTTAGCAATAGTTTTAAAACAACCCAGCCTGGATAACCGAAAACAAAAAACAAAACGGCTCTAATACCAATTGTTGGAGCCAAAACTGCCAAGATCTTTGTTTTTGCAAACAATTACAGAAAAAAATTAACTAGACGGGCAAACGAGAAAATGGGCTCCAAATAAAAACTATTAATGACGAACGATCAAAATAAAACATATGCATCTGAAGTTAATTTAAAAGAATACCATTTTACTGGTCGAATCTTCAACTACGATATGAATCCAAGTTGAAGCTCCTATTAGATGTTCTACTGTATTTTCTTATGCAATTTTCGGATATAGTGTGGGCTATATTCCTCCAAGAACTCGTACCGGCAGAACCAGGGAAACTTTAGTCTTAGAAGACAAGTTATGAAACTGGTTTAGCTTACCTGCATATTTATAGGGTTACAGCAAGGACATGGAGCGTAATTATGAGTAAGATTTCTAGTGGAAAACAGGTACGTATCAGCGGCTTTCGCAATTAAGCAAACCTCATAGCGGTATCTGCAATTATGAAAAACTAGCAGTGACTTATGCAATTTTCATAAAATACTGAATTACAGTTCACACCACTAAAGAACTATAATTGTACTCTGATCCATAGTCTCAAGACTATATAGCATTGAGCTCCTGTTATTAAATAATTACCATTTCTCTCCACGTTAAGATTCTCAATACCGGCCAATTAAATTTAATTACTGACAATTTAATTTAATTAGCATCTTGATATTCCTTAAACCCTTCCGCTTAAGTTATTTGACCATTAGATAATTAAATCTACATGTAGGGTTTGGCTCGATCAAAATTTATAAGCTTCCCTAAGTGGGTATCATCAATCCCTATCTTTTGGGACGTAAATTCTGTCAATAATTAATATTTGTAATATAAATAATACCGCCATCCAACTCACTGAGAATATAGACCCATATAAGATTGCACCCTCTAATGAATCAAAATAACGAATATTAAATATACGCAAATTAATAATTATTTCAGGATTAAGAGGATAAGCACTATTCATAATAACCTTGAAATGTGAATTAATTTATATATAGTCAGTATAAAATTAATTACCTCAATTGTCTCGTTTAATACACACAAAGTGTACTAGGACAGAGAGTCGAAACAATAGACGACGCTATTTTTAGTTTTTCCATAACTATGACATGCCTATTAAAACTCTATGCTACAGTCGTACCGATTGTATGTCAATTTCCATCTAAACTGTGAATATAAACCTTATATTCTGCAAGAAATTAAAATCTGATCTTCTGTGTGTATGCCGTATTCTACACACCAGATTAAATACTATATAGAATATTGGACATCCATGCATAACAAAAAAATGATATACATACATTACATATAAAGATTCTCATAAAATAGAAAATTAATTTTTTAAAAATAAAATTAAATACTAAAAATATGATTTTCAGTATACCGACCCTAACAACCGGCACCTTGGTCAATTTATTGTCCCAATGCTATGTCGGGGAATCCAGTAAGCTTTCTGGCCACATGTTCTCATAGATGTAGCAAAAAGAGTTATTGCGTACCGTTTGACTATGCCTTGCACCATTACTTGGCATAAGAGGTATATTCTTGACTCTATTCAGAAGGTACTCTGAGTGCAGACCTACCAGCCTTATCCTGTTGCATATAGCTTCGTAAACCCATTCCTTTAGGATCAATAAAATATTTTAGAATTATGTGATTTTTTTTTGTGAATGCTTTTATTTGTATGGTTAGCACCCATTTTAGGATAGTTTTTGTTTTCCCTTCTTGTCGTCGAACATGGGTTGTCCTGGGTTTTAACCCCGGCTGATGAGTTCTCTAGTTTACATTAGTCTTTTCAGCTTAGAGACCCAAGATTATAGCTCCGTGCAAAGAAGAACCTATATGCACTTGGGCCGAATCTCCGAGAGGAAGGCTTAGACGGGTAGAACAGTTAGCCTCATCAATGGCAGATCCAGAGTTGATGTGAGACCCTAACCCATTTTTTTTTGTTTTTAAACGCGTTGTTTATCGTTTAGTTATAGCATGTTTATATGTGTTTTTATGCATGTTCAGACTTAGAAATACATGTTGGGTTGGTTATTGGGGCCGTTGGGTGTGGTGGTTCGAATTTAAAAAAAAAATATTTTCGTGGCCTATAAATATCTAACCTTAGATATTTTGTTGAGATATTTTTGAAAACTTAGTGGCAAAGTTTTCTTTTTTCCCAAACCAAAGCTCTGCCTTCTCTCTAGATTCTCGGGGGCCCGGGGCTCGATTTTTAACGATCTAACAGCGGATCCTTGCTATTGGCACGGTGAGCTACGCGTTCATCTGGAAAGAATTTTATTTCGGTAAAGTTTGGTTTTGCACGTGGATTGAGACGTCGAGTTTTTAACTCATCGAGGTAGGATCCTAGACTCTGGTGACTTATAAGGGTGCTACGTGAAATCTTGTGTGTTTTTACTGTTTGAAATTGTATGAAAAATTGATTTATAAGTTCGATTTTGGTTTAAAATCATTTTTGGGTGTTTTTAATTGGATGAAATTGGGTTTTGAGTGTTTCTCTCGAGGTTTTGTGGTAGTTTTGGGCTTGTGTATGTCCGTGGGTTGCTAAAGAGGTGTTTGTATGGTTTAATTTGGGATTGAGAAGCTTTTTTCATTGTTAGGGTTTGCTTTCCGTCGCCGTTCAGCCATTTGGTTTAAAAATCTGAATTTTCTTTGTTTGTGTCGACACATTTTCTGTTGGTGCCGACACTTTTTGTCGCTTGTGTTGATACTTTTCTGTTTGTGTGGACACATTTTATGCTGTTGTTTGTGTTATTTCTCTTGGTTCTTTTGTGTCGACACATCTGTTGTTTGTGTTGATACCTTTGCTGTTGGTGTTGACACCTTTTTATTTGTGTCGACACCTTCACTGTCAGTGTTGACACATTTTCTATTTGTGTCAACACCTTTACTATTTGTGTCGACACCTTTTCTATTTGTGTTGACACTTTTGCGGTTTGTGTTGACCCCTTTTCTTTTGGTCGTGTTGGGGCCTTGGGGGTTTCTTTTGGCCGTGTTGGGCTTGTGTGGGTTCGTGTTGACCGTATTGGCCGTGTGGGGTCGTGGTGGCCGTGTTGGCCATGTGTGGGTTCGTGTTTGCCGTGTTGGGCGTGTGTGGGTTTTTTTTAGCCGTGTTGGCCGTGTTGGGGGTGTGTGGGTTCGTGCTTGCCGTGTTGGGCGTGTGTTGGTCTGGGTCAAGATAAGTTGGTGGTTGGGTCCTTGGTTTTTAATTGGTTTCCAAGGGTATTCAATTGATTGATATATGGGATTAGTCAACTGAAATACTATTTGATTCTTTTTGGGGTTCGGTTAGCTGTGTTGTGGTTTCGGAGGTTGTGGCGTGGCCTTTGGTGTTGGTGTAGGTGTCGTCCTTATGGGTGACGTGCATGGTGAGATGTGGGTGTGATGCACGGTTAGGTGTATGGTGTTTGTTCTTCGTTGGGTGCAGGGCGTGTTTGGGCCCATGGTTCTTTGGGAAAGGGTGGTGTTTGTGAAAATTCAAGGTTTTGGGGTTAGCCTTTGGGTTAAACTTAGTTGTTGTGGGTTGTTGGTGGTCCATGTGAGTGGATGTCGGGTGCTGTGATGGGTGGCGTCATGATGTGAAATTTATGTGTCTTTATGCATTTATAACTCTAGTTTTATTTATGCATGTTATAAGATGAAAATGTGGTCTTATATGGTTTTGAAATGGTTTGAAACATAAGACAAAAATGTGGTCTTATATAGATTTGAAACATGAGACGAAAATGTGGGCTTATGTTATTTTGAAACGGTGTTAGCCCTGGCTGACGATGGATGGAAATCCGATGAATGTTAGCCCTGGCTGATGATGGACGAAAATGTGATCCGATATATGTTAACCCTGGTTAAGAATGTACTTGTGTGCGAGTTTTTGAAGGACGAAAACGTGGTCCTGACGATGCACTTGTGTTTGAGTATCTGAAGGACAGAAACAAGGTCCTGAAGAGACATGTGTTGCGTGTGTTGCATGTGGTGCGTTGGGCGAAGTGCATGGATTGCATGAGTTATCTCCGGTTGTTGTAGAGCTGTTGTCGAGTCTTGCGAGTCGGTTTAGATATGTATTCATGTGATGCATACATGTACCAATTTTTTTTGGGTCTCGTGCGAGTCATGTTATCAAACCATTTTTAAATTGTTTTCTGACTCTAGAGAGTTGTGATCTAAAACCGTTTTAAAACTATTTTAAGGCTCGAAAGATAGTCGAAAATCACATGTCATTTTTCGGGCATGTTTAGCTTACATTTCATGTTTGGCTAGTTTCTGCGGAGCTTTTGCTCACGGTGTGAGATTTAAAATATTTTTCAAGTACCGATCATGCAGGTTGATCCAGAGGTGCTGGGAGGGGGGGCAAAAGATCTGTAATCTTCCTTTTTGCTCATTTTTAAACATGTACGTTGTAACATGTTTTTTTGGTGTTGGAATCGTATAATGTAAGTCTTTTGACGGTTATATTTAATGCATGTATGTTTTACTTTGTGAGTAAACATCGGATTGGGTTTGTATATGGTTGTCTATAAGTATTTCACGTGACCCGGAGTTTGGAGCGTGACAGTTGACCATAGCTGATATGATGAGGGCGATTATGAAACTGGAATGGACAGTAGAGGAAGTCAACACTGCTGTGAACAACCAGGCTAGGACTCAAACCCAGTGTCAGGCACAGATTCAGACTTTGCAAACCCAGGTAGTAGACTCCAATGTAGTTCTCCTGAATGACCAAGAAGATGGGGTAAGAGATAACATTTGGGATGATAACTTGGGACCTGAAGGATCCTAACTAGTAGCTATACCACCTGTATGACTGGGAATCCCAAAAATCTTAGCCACCAAGGAGACGGTCTTATCTGATAAGGTTGACAAATTATAAAAGATACTAAGGCAAGCCCAAGGAGTTAATGATTATATGCTGGACGTGGAAGGGCTTTGTCTATTTCTCGATGCAAAACTTCCTGAGAATTTTGTAAAATGATTTTTGGTAAAAAAAGTAACTGGATGGACAAACGCCGAAACGGGCTCCAGATAAAAATTTTGATGTCGAATGATAAAAAATAAACCCATGCAACCAAAGTTAATTTAGAGGAATACCACTTGTAGATCTAATCTTCAACTACAACTTGATTTCGAGTTGAAACTCTAGTCAGATCCTCTACTGTATTCCCTTACGCGATTCTCGAATGTAGTGTGGGTTACGATCTTTCGAGAACTTATACCGGCAGAACCTCAATATATTTAAGTCTTGTAAGATAAAAATAATATCATTATAATATATGAGATATGATCTATCTGATATATGATGTATCAATCTCAAACTGGTTCAGCCTACTCGCGTAAATATAGGGCTACAGTAGGGACCTGGGGAGTAATTATGAGTTAGACTTCCAATGCAATACAGGCACCTACTAGAGGTTTCTGCAATTATGGAAAGATATGTAGCGATTTCTGCAATTTTTATAAAATATTAAATTACAGTTCACACCACTAAAGAACAATAATTGCACTCTGACCCATAATCTCAAGACCTTCTTGCATTGAGCTCCTCTTATTAAATGCTTACCATTTCTCCCCACGTTAAGATTTCCGATACACGCCAATTAAATTTAATTACTGACAATTTCATTTAATCGCCATCTTGATGTTCCTTAAGCCATTTCGCTTAACTTATTTAACTGCCGGATAATTAAATTCACCTGCAGGGTTTGACCCGGTTAAAATTTATAAGCATCCTTAAGGAGGTATCGTCAATCCTGATCTTCGGGACGTGAATTACATCAATAATTAATATTTTCTATATAAATAATACCACGATCTAACTCACCGGGAATATAAATCCATATAAGATTGCACCCTCTAATGAATCAAAACAACGAATATTAAATATATGCAAATTAATAATTATTTCAGGATTAAGAGAATAAGCACTATTCATAATAACCTTGGGGTGTGAATTAATTTATACAGTCAGTAGTCAATACTAAATTAATTACTCCAAATGCCCCGTTCAATACACACAAGGTGTACTGACACAGAGAGTCGGAATAATAGACGACGCTATTATCTGTTCCCCGTAACCAACACATGCCTACTAAAACTCTGTGTCACAGTCGTACCGATGGTATGTCCATTTTTATCTAAGGGTGAACATAAAACTTATATTTTATAAGAAACTAAAATCTGATCTTCTATATGCAAACCGTACTCTACACACCAGATAAAACACTATACAGAATATTGAACATCCATCCGTAATAAAGACATGATATGCATACATTGCTCATAAAGATTCTCACAAAATAAAAAAATTAATTTTATTAAAATAAAATTAAATATTAAAAACATGATTTTCAGCATACTAACCCTAACAATCTCCCACTTATACTCAAAACCATGATGCCATATATCTGACTCCCACCCTCTCTACCTAACTATCAAAAGTCTTAACCGGTAAACTTTTTGTAAAGGATCTGCAAGGTTGTCACCTATTGCAAGTTCTATGTCTGATTGAAAATCTGAGTCTATTACCCCAAAACGTACTAGACTTTCTGCCTGATAAACCAACATATAATCTTTAGTCTTTTTCAGGTACTTGATTATATTATTTACCACAGTCCAATGCTCCTGCCCTGGGATAGACTGATATCTGCTAACTATGCCAACGGCAAAGCAGATGTCGGGTCTAGTGCAAAGCATAGCATACATGAGGCTTTCTACTACCGAAGCATAAGGAACCGCCTTTATTTTCTCTTTCCCATCAGGTGTCTTAGGACACTGATCTTTAAATAGAGTGATTCCATGCCTGAAAGAGAGAAACCCTTTCTTGGAATCTTGTATGCTAAAACGAGTAAGGATATCATCGATATACTTTTCTTGTGATAAGCCCAACATCCTTTGTTTTCGATCTCATATAAGCTTGATCCTAAGGATGTGACTGGTTTCTCCCAAGCCTTTTATATCGAACTACCCAGATAACTATACTTTAACCATAGATAATGCCCACATCATTTTCGATGAGCAAAATATCATCTACATAAAGTACTAGGAAGATCACCGCGCTTCCGTCACGCTTTTTGTACACACAGGACTCATCCGGACTTTGATTTAAATCATAAGATTTTATAACTTGATCAAACTGAGTATTCTAAGACCTCGATGTCTGCTTATGTCTATAAATAGATCTCTTAAGCTTGCACAATATGTGCTCATGGCCCTTTGTAATAAATTTGTCTGGTTGTATCATATAGATACACTCGTCAAGACTTCCGTTAAGGAAAACTGTCTTGATGTCCATTTTTTAAATTTCGTAATCAAAATGTGCGGCAATAGATAAGAGAATCTGGATGGACTTAAGCGTGGCTACCGGCGAAAAGGTTTCCTCATACTCGATCCTTTCTTTCTAAGTGAACCATTTAGCAACAAGCCTAACTTTGAAGGTTTCAACCTTCCCGTCTACTCCTCTCTTCCTCTTGTAGATCCACTTGCATTCAATGGATTTTATCCCTTCGGGTGGTTCTACTAGTTCCTAGACCTAATTTGAATACATAGATTCTATCTCTAAATTTATAGCCCTTTGCCAAAGATCTGCATCTTTGTCTTGTAGTGCTTCATTGTAGTTACAGGGCTTGATATTTAGTTCTACCGGGATCCTGTTAAAAGACTCTCCTAAGAACATATACCGGTCAGGTTGATGAACAACCATCTCACTACAATGAGGCACTATCTGTGTCTGTGTACTAGTAGTAACAAGCTGTGCAGAATCTAGACCCTGTGCATTAGCACCCTGTTCTTGATTTGCAGTTGTCCCGATAATTCTCCCACAACGACGAGGTAATAGAATATCAGTGACTTGTGGTTCCTTTTCCGTTCTACTGGTATTTTCTCTCAGTTCTTCCAGAATAATATTCCTTTTGGGCCTGTGATCGATAATATAATCATCTTCTAAGAATCGGACATTAGTGCTAACAATGACCTTATGATCCTTAGGATTATAAAATAGACCACCCTTCGTTTTCTTGGGATATTCCACAAAGAAACAGACATTCGTCCTCAGTTCCAACTTACCCGCGTTCCCTTTCAGCACATGTGCTAAACACCTCAAAAGTCAAATGTGTTTCAGACTTAGACTTACGCCTGGTCCACAATTTTGTGGGACTAGAAGGTACTGACTTAGTACCAAGTTTAGAATGTAAACTACTATTTCCAAAATGAGTACACAAAATGAATCTAGTAAACCTGAATAACTCATCATTGACCTTACCATTTCCATAAGAGTCATATTCCTTCTTTCTGCTACACCATTCTGCTTTAGAGTGCCAGGTGCAGTCAAATGGGATGTAATTCTCTCTGATGACAAGTAGTCCTTAAACTCTCCAAAGAGGTATTCTCCACCACGGTCGGATCGCAGTGATTTGATACTTTTACCCAGACGCTTCTCCGTCTCTATCTTAAATTCTTTGAATTTCTTAAAGCATTCAGACTTACGGTGCATTAGGTAAATGTATCCATACCTTGAGTAGTCATCAATGAAACTGATTAAGTACTCAAAGCCACCTCTAGCCCGAATTGTCATAGGATCACACACATCAAAATGAACCAGCTCCAATAGTTCTTTAGCTCTATAGCCTTTGGCCGAAAAGGGCCTTTTGGTCATTTTACCCTCTAAACAAGATTTACAGACTGAAAGTGCCCCCACTTCCAATGAACTCAAAGGTCCATCTGCTACCAATCTGTTTATCCTTTTTAGATAAAGATGACCCAAGCGTAAGTGCCAAAGAAATATTTGGTTCATTAAAGAAGAAAATTTTCTCTTATATAGTAATATAGATGTATTATTCGTTTCAGTCAGTTGCAGTGCAGGAGATATTAGAGTAATAATATAAAGATCATCCATTAACGTACCCGAATAGATAACCCGTTTATTATCCTTAATAACCACAGAGTTACTAAAATAAACCAAATATCCGTCTTTAACCAATCTAGAAATGGAAACTAAGTTCCTTCTAATGGATGGTACATAAAGATAATCTCTCAATATTAAAACCCGATGTCTACTAAAATTGATAGTGACATCTCCTACTACAACTGCTATTACCTTTGTATTATTACCCATATGCAGGTAAATCTCTCCATCACTAAGTTGTCGAGTTTTTTAAAATTCTTGCAATGAATTGCAGACATGATTAGTGGCAACCATATCTACACACCAGGTACCGGTAGATAACAATGCTAAACATGTTTTCACAACCGGTTTGTTCTGCTTTTTAAGAAGTATTGGACATAACTTTTTCCAGTGCCGGGTCTGGTTGTAGTGAAAATATTTTTCTTTTGGCTTTTTCACATCAGTTCGTGGCCCACTAACTATGCTGAAAATCATGTCTCCCTTTTTATGAACCATTTTCTTCTTCATGCCTTTCAGCCTAAATGAAGAATATTTTTCTAAAATAGACACATTTTCTGGTATTGAAGGAATACCATTTGTAGTTAAAGCTATATCCAAGTTACATTTTCAGTCAACAAAATTTGGTCATTTGAGTTTGTTTTCTTTGAGTATAGAAGCGAGTGGGTTAAAATCTATTTTAATTCAGAGAATCACATAATTAAAAAAATCCGTTAATTATGATAAGCAAAACTTTGAATTCATTTTAATTTAGTTTCCTCTACCATTTTAAAATTAATTCACTAGCAGCCTGGTTACCTGAGAATAGCATGCTACGATGGGTGAACGTCTACTATTCTTCATTTGACCAGATAGACCAATTCTTTTTAATTTTACTATCTAGACAACTGATCATACCAAGTAAAATTAAATAGCTAACATAGTTTCGGTCCAGCATATAATATAAATGACTCAGATGGAAAAGATACTATTATATACAGTTAAGTGTTAACCACCACATAATCCCAAATTAATCGCTTCGCAATGAACCATTCAATTGGAGAAGTGATCCACACTAACAATTATCCAAAATTATCCCTAAATGAGGTTTGTACTGGCGATACCGCAATTAAT
>JAOTRH010030553.1:0-21115 GCA_034768845.1 Heliamphora exappendiculata | reverse complement strand
ATTAAATAATGAAGGGCGATTTTGATTTTTGGCACACCTAGGGATTACTCCCTAGGTGGCCGGCCCTAATAAGGGGGAGGAGATTTAGTTTTATGGAAGATATATATCTCTTACTTATTTTTAGGAAAGATAATATATATACTTAACATTATCTTTGATATATGGAGAAATATATCAAAAGGAGGCTATATATATCTATATAACCCAAAAAACCCTAATCCCCTCACCATAGCTGCCGCCTCCCTCTCTTTTTGGCAACTAATTTTGCATTCTTGGAGAGAAGTGTGTGAGAAAAAACCAATAGAGGGAGAACTCTTCGATCGGAATCTGTGCCCACACACCGTGATCGTCGTAGTGCGTCCAGGACATACGTGGAAAGATTGCAAGGTCGTCTTCAACGTATTCGGAATTTCTTGAAACTTTTCGACAAATTTCATAAAGGTATCATACTATTAAGATTAATATAGTTCTCATTTTTTTATGAAAAGTGCATACGTCGTTTTTTACGGTCACTGCGTTCGGTTCAAAAAAATTTTCGCTCCAATATCCTCTGCCTCTCTTGGCTTTACTCCCCCTCGAAACGTCGGGGCTCGCTGCCTTCTTAGTTCCGACAAAAACCAAGCTCGGTCGCGTACATGTGGACGGTTGATGCTAGTGGCCAACTCTCGTAACACCTGAGCTAGTCCTAGTGCCTCATCGTCTGTTGGCCCATTTGCTTGTTGGTGGTTAGGTCTTCGACCCGCCATTCTAAAATAAAAGAAGAAGAGTGTTATGATTCTGGGAGTTATTTTAGTTCTGGATTACTTGTTATGTTTTAGGATTTTGTAGCGTTAGGTTGAAGTTTACAGAACTACTTATAAGGATTTCGACTTCAAAGATTTGCATTTCATTTCAACTCATAGTCAATACAAGTTTGTCAAAAGTTCACACATCACACATACAATCTTCAAGTTAAAGGGAAAAATATAAGGCCTACATGCTAAAATCTAAATGAACAAATGTGGGTAAAAGTGGCAGACAATTGCTTCGTTCTCCCAGGTCACCTTGAAGATGTTGTAGCAGTGCCATTGCACCTCGACATACCAGACGTTAGTTGGCCCCATCTATACTCTATTGGTTATGGCAGTTGGAGTCTCTCAATATGTCTCAGGGTGGTCAAAGTTGATGGCTCGGTCTTGCGGGTCGATAATTCCTCTCTCGTCTGTGGGCCTTTGATGCTGCATCCATCCTATAGTTAACATGGCCCCCAGTCGCGTCTTGAATCTGGGAGGAAAGTTTAAGCGATAGAGTTTTTGACTGCATCTCTCGATCACACGTACGGTTCCTATGTAACGCGAAAAAGCCTCTGGTTTTCTCCACATACACATGTGTTCCGAACAGATTCTGGAGTACACCCGATCACCCACACAGAAACCCTAAAACTCCAGGGGGCTATAGTAGATGGCGGTATCCATAGTCTCGTCTTCATTAGACTCGGGCGGAGGTGCCTCAAGCTGTCGTATGGGAAAGCAATCGGTACCTCTTCTTCTTCGTCGTCGTCGTCGCCCTCGTCCTCATCGTCGTCATCACCATCGTCATCGACATCGAAATCTTCCTCGTTCGGTTCTTTATTTGCCTTTATCTCATCTCCTTCATCTTCTGGATTGACCTGCCATTCCTCTGAAAAAACCCAAACTAAAGGGACGGCATCAATAGGTTCTTGCTCCTCTACAGGTATCTCCTCCAGGTCCTTTTCTGGATCTTCTTCGGGATCTGAGTCTTTAGGTTCCAGTGCTACCCATAGTTCCCCCGCCGACTTTGCGTCGAACGCCATTCTAAAGAAAGAAAGATAGAGAAAACCCTAAGGTAAAAATTTTAGGTTGTTAAAATTATATGTGATAAATTAATAGTATAGACATTCTACAGAACTCGCAATTTTCCATCTCTCAAGGCCTGAAAGTTCACTAAACCTAGACTCTGATACCAACTGTGACACCCCATTTTACGGGCACGTCGCGACATACATAACTATAATTAAGGGACATATATAACTATATTCTAACCATACATTCATAATTACATACGAAAAATAGTACATCATTAAATGTTCAGAACTTGTTCAAAATACTTAATGATTACAGTCATCTAGAAAATTTAACAAAAATTACAAAATTCTCGCGGAGACTGAAATAAAAAATAAAAAGCAAGAAAGTCAACGTCTTCAAGCAGTGTTGTTGGGGTCGGCTGGCTTCTGCCACTCACCCCGTTCCTCGAAATTTTCTTTTTCAACGAACACACCTTCCTCAAAGCGTTTTTCTTCTTCACCTGTGGCACGAATGCCATGAGCCAAAGCTCAGAAGCAAATTTCTTAAACCGTCTAAGAAACTCACAACAAAATATCCTCCAATACAATTTTGAGGCCAAATAAACAAATAATTTAACATTTTCAACATGGTAAGCATATATAAGAACAACTGTGCAAATGCGTGACGCAGATGAATGCAATGCAGTTGCCCAACCCGACATACAGCCAGAACAATATCATGAATTCCACGTCGAGAATAAAAGAGTAGACTTAATCAGAACCTGACCACCAAATCTATTCTTGTCTCGTTGCGAAAGATAAACGCTCACCTTGGCTTCATGTCTCAGCCGTTTTACTCAATGGAAACGGCGTGGGGAACCCAATTTCATCCTTATTTCAAACCGCCCATCTTTATCTCAAGTCCTCTAGCCAGATTACTTGTGCACAAAACCCACCTTAAGGACAAGAATAGCCGTTTGATGTCAACCCAAAGTTTAAATTACCGAAATAAAAAGGTTAGTGACGAACCCATGGTGCCTTACCCATTTTTCATAATAAATCCTTTTTCGTAATAATAACTTCCCAAATCATTGGCAACCATGGACACCTTAGATTCAAAACCACAGGAAGAATGATTTCCACCCAATCCACAATGATAGGTACAAGAGGGACTTCAACGCACCAAGATGCAAGTGTAACTATGCTCAGGGTGTGTGATATGCTTCTCGTGTACAATTAATTATAGCATGGCATATAAACATGACATGGCACAAGGTACAATTCACTAAAGCAAAAAGTACAATTATATGAAGCATAGTCTACAACTCAAGTGATATGGATCCAACTTATCGATAGGATTTCTAATCATCAAGTTGTTAATTTCATACACTAATCACTCACATAAATCAATTAAAGTCCATATGTTCAAGTTTCATAAAGTAACATGCCACTTGCACAATTAGCCAAATTTAAGTAAATGTTTAATTGTCAAATTTAAAATTACAACAGTGTTTTGAGATACCTAGACATAGATTTAATTTCTAATTTTTGAACACCAATTAAATAAAAATATTTTTTTATAACTTTTATGTTTAATACTAAGGTTAGATCCTAGGGAAAAAAAGGTCATTTATTTTAATTAAGTGAAAATCATTCAATACTTTACAGAGAAAAGTGCAGAATTTAGGCCTCTGTTGGACACGATTTTGGGACATCAATTCAAGGGTTATGGGTATGATGTTTGGGGAGGTTTTATTTAAGGTGTCCCCTACAAGTTTCATATTTTGTGATAGGGTTAGTTGTTCGGAAAAAGTTAGTGATTTTAGCCAATTTATAAAAAGGGTTCAGTTAGCCTAAAAAGGGTCTGCAAAATAAATTTTTAACAGAAAATGCTCAAAATCTTTGGGGTACCATCAGAGGGTATTTTGGGCTGATTATTGCACAGTATTGAGTTTAATATGTTAGCTACATTTTTAATGTTTACCAATTTTGAATTTGGCTACTAAAAATCTAGGGTTTTGGTCTCACAAAAATGTGTGACATAGAGCTCTGTCAGTCACTGAATCACAACAGCGACTTTGGAAAGGGTTTTGACCTATCAATACTTCATATTGTTGGCTCCTTTTTGGTGGACAGTAAGATAAACATGTCATCTACAAGTTTTATGGTTTGACCCAAGCTCGGTTTTTACTCTAACTTAGGGTTTTTAGGTTTGCAACTTTGAGTGATCAAGATCAGATACTCTTTGGTAAAAATGGTATATCTGGAGTTCTACCCAACGAAATCACTTCAAACAAATTATTTATGAAAGAGAACTTAAAAATATAGGTCTAGACAGAAAAATAACTTTAAGATCATTTTTTTACAATTAGTTATGATATTTTAAAGTTCATGGCAGAAAGTTCGCATGCCCAGAAAATTAGGTTGTCTAAGGTTTTGATAACTTAGTTCATGCTGTGTTTAGTTTTGATGTATTTTCTTTGCATGCATGTCATATACTCATATAGACCAAAAATCCAGAACATATTCAAGCCATAAAACTCAAAAATATTTATATGCAAGCACATTGAAGGCTTAATCTTACACGAACAGTCCACAATCTACTCCTACGACGCTTTTTTGAGTTAATCTTTGTTTCTTATTTTTAGGGTTGATTATAGAGATGGATTGAGGGCTATCTCATGAGAGAATGATAGAAGGTTTTAAGAAATTTACTTACTTATTTAGAAGTTCTAATGGTGGAAGGATGGATTAACTTGACTTTAAAGGTTCCTCCTTGCTTCTCCTTGGCTCCTTCTTCTTATTCTTCTCCTTCTTTTTCCTTTCGTTTTCTCCTAACTTTTGAAGAACTCTAAGAACATTCAAATTTGGTTTCTCTTTCTCTATATGGCCGAATATAAGGGGAGGAAGGAGGGTGTTTGGGTCTTGCTTTTATAGAAAATTTAGTAGTGGATCTAATAATGCTATGTAAGCTTTATTTTAAATTTTCTTCATTCTCTTTGGGTGCATGGCAAGGCTTGCTCTATTTAAGAAATTTGATATCAGATTTTACAGGTGAAAAGCCAGTTAGGGCAGGTTTGGGGCAGACCAAAGCTGATTTTGTATTAATTTTGGATTTTAAATTGAGTTTTGGTACCATTTTCTGCAACAAAATGCATAAAATATTAATTTTATGTATTGTTTTGGTATCTTAACCTACTAAAATCTATTATATTAATGTGTTTATAATTAATTTAGTCTTTTCATAATTTATCATAATTTTTATAGCAATTAATTAAATTGATGTAGGTTTTTAAGTTAATTTAAGCTAGTTTGACAAGAATTGACTTTTTAACTTATTTATTGTGTGGAAACTTTAAATAATTATTTGTTTGATTTTATTGACCTATATTATTATATTATTATGTATATTACTTGTATAAAAAGTATTAGGTCATAATAATACTTAATTTATACATCTTTTTCTCATTTTAAGCATAAAAAGGCAAAAAGTAGTATTTTGTGCACAATTCCCTTGGTAACCGGCCATGCAAGGGTATTTTTTTCATTTTTGTTATTATTTTATCTTTTTTTAATTAATTGTATATAAGTATCTTATTTTGGAAGTCTATGTGTCAAATTTTGGAATTTTAAGAATTTTTGCTGTATTATCGGTAAAATGGTCATTTTACCATAATTATAAACATTTTTAATTTTTAATTTTTAATTTTATATTTTATGTTATTTACTTAATTTAAGTTGTCTCGAGATTTTTTTGAGTATTAAGACTTTGCCTCTGAGTAATTGGTTTTTTTAGGATTTTTCGGGTCAAATTAGGGTTTCTTGCAGCGACCTAAGCTCTCTTTGTTTATCCGTCACTAATACTAGGGTTTGAGCCGGGTTGTTACAGATCTGATCACGTTTTTGTTCTTGAAGTTGAATCCAAAGATGAACACAGCAATCAACCGGTAATCTTTCATTCGTTTAGATCTTCTGCTGTATTGCCAAACGCCAAAGACACAAACTAAGTGTGGGCCTCCAAACGCTATCTGGCTACCTTTTCTAGTTCTGGTACTCACGTTACGTGGAAACCATAAAAGATTATATGAATGTATCAAATGGAGGCCAGGGATATAACGATATATAAATAGGTTATAGTAGGGACCTGTGGAGTAAATAAGGCATGAACTTCTAATGTAATTATGAAATCTTGCCTCAACCGAGAAATAATTTTATAAAAACATAAATTATAATTCATTCCACTAAAGAATTATAACTGTACTCCCAACCTTATTTTCAAAATCAATTATTTGAGCTCATGTTATTAAATGCTTATTATTCTTCCCACATTAAAATTATATATACCCGCCGATTAAATTAAATTAGTGACAATTATATTTAATTAATTTTTTCAAAAATTTCTTAAATCCTTACGCTTAACTTATTTGACTGCCAAATTATAAAATCCATCCGTAGAATTTTGCTCGGTCAAAACTTATAAGTTTTCTTAAGGGGTATCATCAATCTTGACTAATCGAGACGTAGATTCCGTCAATAATTAATATCCACCATATAATTAATATCCACCATAATAATTAATATCGTTATCAAATTCACCGGGATTATTGACTCATACAGGATCGCACCATCTAATGAATCAAAATAACAAATATTAATTATACGCAAATAAATAATTATTTTGGACTTAAGAGTATAAGCACTCATAATAACCATGTTGTGTAAATTAATTTATATAGTAAGTATAAAATTAATTACCCCAACGTGATCTTATTTAATACACACAAAGTGTACTAGTACAGTGAGTCGGAATAATAGATGACACTATTATCTATTTTCCATAACCAAGCCAAATCTACTAAAACTCTGTGTTACAGTCGTACCGATGGTTCATTCAATTCCATCTAAAATGTGAACTAAAACTTATATTGCACAAGAACCTTTATTCTAGTCTTTCATGTGTAAGCCGAACTGTATACAACAGATTAACTACTATGTAAAATAGAAGACACACATGCACAACATTGAATAAATAATGAAACACATACATTGTTCATAAAGATTCTTATTAAAATAGAAAAATCATTTTTATTAATAAATAAAAATAATACAAAAAATTCAAATATGATTTTTAGTACACAATCCTAACAGTTAGTGCCATGTAGTCACGTTCGTAACATCAATTGTTGTGACCGTGCAGTTTATAGGCATTATTTTATTGAATTTTGATAACAGTGTGTAGAGTGCAAACATACTATGTATTGAACAAGATTACATAAACATTTTAAAGACAATTCTGATTAAAGCATAATAGAAACATGAATGATTTAAACACTAACAAATGATGAGCGTGATCAAAATGATAATAGCGAATCAAAAGAATAAACCACACAAATAATGAATTGAGATTCGAGTTTTAACCTAACCTCTCCACAGGGGTAGAAGATGTGGAAAGGGAATTGTCGGAGTTCGTGCTATTCTACTTGTAATTTAGTATCCTGGATGAATCCTCACGCCAAGAATGAGATGCTCGTCTTCCCAATTTGCTGAGAATACTTCAATTCTAGAATGTCAAACAATAGAGGTGTGTAGGAAGTAGAGGTTCGGGTTAGTAATCCGGCAGAGTATCGATGGGTTCCAATCATCCTCTGAAAATCACACTAGAGGTATGAATTTATAGTCACCATCACCCACTGACGTGGTGACACATATAGGGTTCAGAATATTCTAACACGGGTCGTGGTCGCAAGAATGGAAGGTTGCGATTGTCGCAATGCAAGCAGCGACCGCAAGAAATTTAGGGTTTTCAAGGGCTTTTTGTTGCGGTCGAAACAACAGTTTGTCACAGTGGTGAAGAAGGACCACGCGACCGCTACTATTGAGGCAAATGATATACTAGGCCACAAGGTTCAAAGTTAGCATCCTCAAGGTTCAAATATTGCGGCCTTAAGGCTTGATCATCCTCTGATGTACTAGTTTTGAATAATTTTTCGGCAATTGTTTGGAGACTTTGATCATCATTCCACTCAATTTTTATTATTGGATTCATTCGGATAAACCTAAGATCTACCAGAATCAAACGGGGTGTCTACACACACTTAAAAAGAAGTCTTACCCAAATTCTAACCTGCAATTAACTCAATATAATTTTATTTATTTATTCATTCATTATTTCAACGTTATCTCTAATTTCAATATAGCTATTCTTATTTTTTTTGAAATACAATTGATCATTTTATTTATTTATATATTTAATTTTATTTTTTGTTATTAAATAAAGCAATTATTTAGAATTTGGGGTGTCACTCTTCCCTCCTTAAAGAAAATTTCGTCCTCAAAATTATCCTTTTTATCTACTTATAAACAAGACTTACCCTTTGCTTCTAGTAAGACTAATTTTACTTCTACGTTGCAAAATAAATAGTATTTAAATAGAAAAAGACAAAATAACTCAAAAACATACCTTCCATCATTGCTGGTGTGACATTAATGTCCTCCCTTATAGTGCATAGATACGTCCTTGAGTTAATGGTCTCTGCCCTTGGGTAACTCCCTGTTTGTGCTGTTCTTGTCTGAATTCTTTGGTGTGAGTATATAATTTGTTCTCATATTGTTCTTGTTGCTTATTTCCAGTGTTAAATTTACAATTTGTCGCCATATGTCCTGGCTCTAAGCAATTAAAACACACATTCGTGAAACTATCACAAGCTATACCATGGTGATGACACATCCCAAAGGATCTACATAGCTTCTTCCCTAGTTGGCTTGACCCTCCATTATCTTGCAATGGCACATAACCATTATGTTTTAAGTAATTATTACTATTATTAGGTCCCTTAAATTTCTTATTTTGTTACTCATACTCTTTATGGCTTTCTATTAGGTCCATCTCAACTAACAATGCTTTTGTTACCAATTCTGGCAAGGTTTTGGATTTGAATAATGAGACCTTATTATGTATGACTGATCGCAACACCCTTTTAAAGAAAACTACATTGTCTTTCTCCGTAGAAACTTAATGAGGAGCAAACCATGATAGTTAATCAAACTTTGCCTCATATTCTGCCATAGTCATATCCTCTTGCTCTAAAGATAAGAATTCTACTTGCTTCTGTTTTTGAATTGCTATAGGATAATATTTGTCATTAAACAGTTTTAAAAACTTTTTCCGCACTAGCTCATTTTTGCGACCTTCATATTAGCGCGTAATCATTCGCCACCAGCGTTCTATTGAGCCCTCTAATACATAAGTAGCCAATGAAACCTTTTGCTCCCTAGTATAGTCGAACCTCTCAAATATCTTCTCTATTCGAAGAAGCCAACTCTCTGCCTCTGTTGGTTTAGGCATACCCTTAAAAATAAGAGGATTAACCTTTAAGAATTTTCCAAATAAGGTACCCTTATCTAAATTCATCGGTGTTATGACTACATTCTATTGAACTTGTTGGTTGGAAACCATGTTCATGAAAGCCTAAAAGGGCTTGGAATATGCTCATAGTAGCAATTGCACCAACATGATCGATGGAAGTAGTTTAGTTGGAGTAGTTTTTTGGTCATTGGTTTCCTGAGTCGTATATATAGACTGAACATTGCAACCTAGTGTTTCCATCTCCTACAAATTTTTTTATTGAAAAGAGTTACAAGATAAATGCAAAAATTTAAGTGAACTAATAATCCACTCACAATAACTAAGAACTTGGGAACAAATGATCACCACTAAAACTCTTGATAAAAATGAGGGTCTAAATATGACATAGGCTTTAATACCACTATTGTCACACCCCATTTTGGGATATAACTAGTTGTGAACCACAAATTATTATTTATGGAACAAGTAAGCCCACCAAAATTAATAACAAACACAACACGAGGATAGTCCATAAAATAAACCTTAACTGAATTAATTCTAAACTTTAATAGATAAAACATAATATTCCAAGAATTTAATAATAGTCTAACATTCTGATCTGACGAGTTGAAAACCAGCTCGTTATTTAAATAAAAATTAAACCGACTCAAAATCCTAATGGAGATCAGATGAGAAGGTGTCCCCGACAACACAAAAATCACCTACTCTTGAACGTGCCTATTTGAAAAATGTTAATAGATTTTATAAACTCACAGTCATGTGAATGACAAAGCATACATATTAATATACGATTGTAAATCGGGGAATGAAAAAAAAATAACAAGAACCATGATTTTAAGATAAAACGTATCATAATAATTTATTAAAAATATTTTTATCACAACTTTTCAATCCAATTTTCAAATAGTATAGAACAAATCCATGTGTCAAAGTATAACATAATTTATCTCAAAAATTACTTTTTTTTCATTGGTGATCATATCAATTAAAGTTTTGCCAGACTATGCGTAACTCAAGGTATCAATCCCGTGGATCCACACATATCGTACTTAGAGGTAGCATCCTTAAGCCGATTCAATGGACATACTCCACTGAATAATCATATAATTGTTGAGACACCAGGAGCACTCTCCGAATGACTAGAGTCACACACTCGAATATTCTCTAGATTTTTTTTAACTCGACATATTACCACGAGATATAAAAAATAGTTATAAATATGTGAAATAATCCAACAGTTATCAAACATTATTTTCAAATAATATATATCATACATAGATTTCCTAAATTTTTCATGAGAATACAACTCTCTCTCTCTCTCTCTCTTATTGTTCTTCACTTCTTCATACATTAAATCCTCATAGAACACATCTATATATATATAGGATACTAATATTTCTACAAACTTTGCAAGTTATACATTAATGCACCTCTAATTAATATAAACCAATTAATGCTCCTAAGTAACTTGTTGAGTTTTGTGTATGTTTTAACACGCGTTGTTCTCCTCATAGTTCTGAATACAATACCGGATAGTGTATTAATTTTTTTTTTGGTATGGTATATACCGTTACTGGTAAAATATCAAGTACTGTTTCTTATTTGTCGCAATGAAATATTATATGTATATCTTAAAAAAATATTGTTCAATACAAAATAATTTAGTATAACATAATTATTTACTTAAAATAACATTTTAATTAATTATTCAAATTTAAATTTTAATCTCATTGTTTATAGTGAGATAGCATATTTGAAAGCGACAAAATTTAATAAGTAAATTTTTTAATAATAATTTAACATTGATTAGTTTTACAACTCTTCCTTTATGCTATATTTGATATTTGAATTGAAGTATAAGAAAAAAAAAATAAAAGCAAAAAAATAAGTAAAAATTATTTTTTTTAAAATAATAATTATGACTGGTATGTATCTAGTATTATTTGATATAGGTTGGTATTAGCCAATACAGCCAGTATAGGTCGATACAGATCGATATTTTGGCCGGTACAAAACTAAGTAATTAGCATACTGGTATTGTTCCAAACTGATACATACCTGTGACGCCCCGAATCTCAGAGGCATCTAGAGTGATACTTACGAATAAGGCTGTAAAAATTAAATAACGATAATACCCACACATGCTAAAAAATAAAATAATATAGAGTTTGATATTATAGACCCAAATAAAATCTTCCTGAAGTACACCAAACAATCAAAGAAACAGGTGGACTGCTGCAGAAACTGGTATTACGTGGTCGAAGAAAGTTAGGGCAAAATTGTGAAACTCCTAATCACGGGAACCAAGGTTCTATCTCCACGTCAGCGTACTCACCAATAGGCTCTCCAAACTCCTCAAAACTTGGCATGGAATGCCAGAAAAACTCACACTATCATACAACTATTTTTCATACAATTAAGTCACACATCAACAACAATTTATACATAACGTGAGATATGTTAATGATGATGCTGTTCATTTTAGTTACTAAGTTTAGTTAAAACCTATGTTATTATAGGCTCGCCTAACTGAGGTGAACCATCCTAGTCCTGATCCAGACCACGTAGGCCAAGTCTACCGATCGACAAAGGACATACCTTTAGTCGTGAGATGACTACGTAATCGAACTAAGTATCCAACCAGATCATTATTGACGATAAGGTGTGGAGAATAGACATCATCGACACGGTCTGACCCTTGAATCTCAAGTCAAGGTCTAGCGCGGGATTGCGAAATGTCTAACTCCTATTATTACGCCACTCGAACTACTTTCGCTATGAGGTACTCCCTCAAAATCATAAATCGTAGCAT
Organism: Heliamphora exappendiculata; assembly: GCA_034768845.1. NCBI lineage: Eukaryota > Viridiplantae > Streptophyta > Magnoliopsida > Ericales > Sarraceniaceae > Heliamphora > Heliamphora exappendiculata. The sequence goes on along the minus strand of JAOTRH010030553.1, from coordinate 9,154 downwards.
ATAACCTGGGGTACTCTCTCAAATCACAATTAATCGTGCATATAGCACCCGGGAAACCACCTCAAAATAACCATGGCATATAGACGAAATCAAAAATTCCAAATTTTCATGAGAGAAGATACCGCCCTAAGGTTCAATTTCATCTATTTGTTAGTCTTTAAGTGAACTTCATAAAACCCAACTTAATGATAACGTGGCATGATATAATATTCTAAAATTACAATTCTCAACTTAGTCTATACATGGGCATGACTTAGTTAACATGTAAGGAAAAAGTGTACCTAATAATCTAAGGTCACGTTAAATTACATAGGTTAACATACAATATGCATATATCAACGGCATATTAAACTTGCATGTAGATGATTAAACCACTAAAATTATATAAACATTTGAAGACAATATCAGATATTTAAATTATCCAAACATGCATAGCGCAGGTATGGGAAATTCAAAATAACAACATTGAACACATAGGACTTTGACCACGGTCAGGATTTTTAGTTTTTAGCTACTATTTATAGGATTTTTAAAATATTTAGACTTGAAAATAAAATTTGAAATTTGATAGGTAACATATTTAAGATGTTTTGAACACTTTTCATTTAGAACATTTTTTTTGGATTTGGCCTCTACGGCCTCGGTTTTGCAAAATAAAATTATGTAGCAGAATAGATAATATGCTCCAGCAAGGTGGCATGATTTTCAGTGATTTTAAAAATTAAAATGGAGGACTGAACCTCAAAGGTGGATTTTTAAAATTTTTACAGAGGTAGATATATGAGTTTTGAAGCTCTGAAAGTTGGCCTTGCATCAAAATTATTATTTTTATTTTATATTAATTTTCTACCAAGAAGTGTGCAAGTTTGACACATCTTGGGAGAATCAACGCTATTTTCTCTGTACTCAAGCTTTTCACATGATTCTAGTGGAGTTGGAAATATAAAACGTATATCTAGCTAACCACACCAATCTCACACCAAGAGCTCACTCATATAGAAAATGGTGTTGGTTCAAAATTTTCCTTCAAGATAGTCCATTTTGACCATTTTAAATTCCAAATTTTAAAATTATACGATGAGTGATCTGAATCTCAAGAAAAATCATGCATGTAAATAACATTACCACAAAAATACAGTAAAAATTTCAAAGGCCAATACCAAACCTCTCACAAACGGTTCTCACCAAACCCCATCTTTAGAAAGAACATCGGACCCCACGTCCCGCACCCAACGATGCACCAACCACTGCGCACACAACTATTCGCCAGCACCCCGCATGAAATGACCAACACCCCTCTCCATGACTTTAGTCGGTAGGACCCCATAATCCAATCAACTAAAAATCACTAGAGGAGAGCAGTCGATTGAACTCCATATTTCGATTGACTAAAAGGCCACCACACGATTAACCCGGACCAACACACGCCCAACACGGCAAACACGGACCCACACACGCCTAACACAGCAAACACAAACCCACACACGCCCAACATGGTCAACACGGACCCACACACGCCAAACACGGCAAAAGAAACCCTAAAGGCCCTAACACAACCACAGAAAAGGGGTCAACACAAACAGCGAAAGTGTCGACACAAACAGAAAAAGTGTCGACATAAACATCAAAAGTGTCAATACAAACAGCAGAAGTGTTGATACAAACAGAAAGGTGTCGACATAAACAGAAAAAGGTGTCGACACAAAATAGCCGCAGCATAGACAACACAAATAGAAGGAAAAGGAGTCGACACCAACAGTAGAAGTATCGACAGAAATAGCAAAGGTGTTGACACAAACAGAAAAAGTATCGACACAAAAGCAACAAATTCACATTTTCAAACTAGATAGCTGAACGGCGATGAAAAGCAAACCCTAGTGTCGAAAAAAACTTGTCAGCCATAAATTAAACTAGCTAAACACCTATTTTTCAACCCATGGACATACCTAAGCCCAAAACAATAAAGAAACACCGAAAAGAATGCCTTAAAACCCCTTTTCATCCAACCAAAATCAACCAAAAATAATTTTGAACCAAAACCCAACTTTTCAAAACATAAATCGATTTTTCGTGCATTTTTAAATAGTAAAAACACACATGATTGCATGTAGCATCCTTTTAAGACATGAGAATCTTAGATCCTACCTCGATGAGTCAAAAACTCGATGCCTTGAACCACGTAAAAAAAAACAAACTTTGTCGAAATGGAATTCTGTCCTGATGAACGCTGTCACGCCTCAAATTTCGGGTCACGTGAAATACCCAAAACTACCATACATACAACCCAACCGAGAATACTTTCTCAAAATAAACCATACATGCATTGTATATATAAACGCCAAACGGCTTACAAAACATAAGGTTCCAACGCCAAAAGCTTATACTACACGGTTCCAACACCAAAAAATATGTTACAACATATACATGTAACATACAGAACAAAAAAGAAGGCTAAAGTTCTTCAACCTCTTCAGCACCTTCAGATCAACCAGCGTGACCGGTACCTGAAAATATTTTATCCCACACCGTGAGCTAAGGCTCAGCAGAAACTAGACAAGCATGCAATATAAAGAAAACATGCTAAAAAATCGAAGTGCTGGTTTAGACTCTCTTTCAAGCCTTGAAAATAATTTTCACATGCAAGGGAAAGCGATGATACAAACCATGTTGTGACTCACTCACAGAAGCCTTGAAAACAGTTGAAAAATGTTTTTAGATCGCGATTCACACGACTATTAAATTAATTTGGAAATTGGTCTATTCGTCCCATAACGGAGTACATGCAAGCCATGAACCTTCTCGGACTTTCATCGATGGACCGCAGCCCCCGTCGATGCACCTTTACGGACTTCAACCGAAGGACCTCAGCCCTCCCGATACACCTTTACGGACTTTAACTGAAGGACCTCAGTCCTACCCGATCCACCTTTACGAACTTTCACCGAGGGACCGCAGCCCTATCGAATGCACCGTCAGCTAGAGCTAACATTCACAGAACCACATGTTCTACTATCTTATCCCATACACCTATGCATAACGTAGTTAGGATTTAAATGCATGAAATCATGTACTATCACTACGTTCACATAACTACGTCATGTGCTACACACGTAACTCACATAAACCTGTACCCATGCAACATGCACTACATGTATTCATTCCTCAGATTCCACATCCACATGCCTATAAAAATCAGGGTTCTAAATCATAAACCACGTTACACATAACGCCATTGAAAGCCATGTAAATCACATTACATAATCCATGCATGAATAAACTACAGTTATAACATGCATAAAGCCTGTTACAAAAGCACATAGCCACATAAAACAACCAAGCCTAGCCCAAAGGCCAACTAAAAACCCAAAAGCCTCACGGTTTCACAACCCAAGACCCTTTGCCAAAGGGAACCACGAGCCCAAACACTCAACACATAACAAACACCGACATCTCACCAACTCATTATCCCCGACGATGGCATCGAACACCTGAGATTACCACATGACCCCCGAAACCATGACACAACCAACCGAACCCCAAAAGGAATCCACAAGTATTTAAACCGACTAATTCTCATAAATTAATCAATTGAATACCATAGGACGCCAATCAAAAATCAAAACCCAACCACCAAACAACAAAACACCAACAAACTCCCAAGGCCCTAACACGACCAAAAAAGACCCACACAAGCCCACGACACCCACACACATCCAACACAAGCTCACGACACCCCAAGAAATAAGTAACTTGGTCAAAGGGCTCACAAGGATGAAAAATAACCTTTTCCCATACGTTCGGCCAAAAACGGGTGAAAAATATTTGAGAAATCTTGACATACCTTCACTCTTTTGATCATAACTTTTTCTACAAAAAGAATTTTAAGGTGATAGTGGTGTCATTGGAAAGAAGACTTCTGGGGCTTCCATTTGAGCACAAGAACGACCCCATTCCGAGTTCGAATAAGGGACATACATCGATTTGAAAAATGAAATTTTTTTTCTTCTAAAATCGCACAGACCGATCGATCGGTTAAAAGATCGATTAATCCGTCACACACCAGTCTCAGTTTTTCAGAAAGCTGAACTAGTTTTTCTTGCCAAAACACTTCGAAACCCAAAATCAAAACCTCTAATCACCAGATCTACTACCCACGGGCATAACCAAACCCAAAACTACCACATAGCCTCGAAAGGAACCCTCAAAACCCGATTCTATCCAACCAAAACGACGAAAGGTAGGTTTTAAGCTAAAAACTAGATTTTTCCAAACATAAACCCCTTTTTTATACGTTTTAAAATGGTAAAGCTACACATGATTACCCATAGCACCCTTATAAAATATACAGGTCTAGAATCCTACCTCGGTGAGTTAAAAACTCAACGTCTCCATCCACGTTCAAAACCGAGCTTTACGAGAATAAAATTCTGCCAAGATGGTTGCGTAGCCCACCGTGCCAAAAGTAAGGATCTGCTGTTGGATCGCTGAAAATCAAGCTCCGGGCCCCTGAGAACTTAGAGAGAAGGCAGAGAGAAAATGGGAAACTTAGCGACTAAGTTTTGAAAATATCTTTTGAAAATATCTAGCTCCAGAAATTTATAGGTCTCCTAAATATATTTTTTCGAAAATTTTCAAGATTCGCACCACAACGGTCCACGGCCTCGGGAACCTACTCCAAATGTATATCTAACCCAGATCATGCATCAAAAGTATTAAAAATATGCTATCACATAAACACGAAATGTGCATCGAAAAACGCCGAAAAAGAAAACGGGTCAGGGTCTCACAAACGCGTAGCCATCAGTGTAGATAGCAAGGATCCGCTACTCGATCGCCAAAAACAAATCTCGGGCCCCAAGAAAATCTAAAGAGAAGGTAGAGCTTTTGGTGTGAGGAAAAGAAACTTAAGTTCCACGCTTTGAAAATATCTCCTCAAAAATATCTAAGGCTAGATATTTATAGGCCACGAAAATATCTTCTTTTTTTTTTAAAATTCGCACCACAACGTCCAACGGTTCCGAAAGTCAATCTCTCATGCATATCTAAACCCGAACATGCATAAAAACACATATAAACATGCTATTACGAAAACGAATAACAACACGTTGAAACCTCGCAAAAATTAAAACGGGTCAGGATCTCACAATACTTCTATATATATAGAACTATTTGTTGGAGAATGTGTCTGTGAGTTGGTGGTGGTGTTTTATTATCATTTTGTAATTTAATATTTTATACATTGTTATTATTATCTTTAACCTTATAATTGTTATTATTTTTATTAGCTTTTCATTTGACTATTAATTTTTCCATAGTCACTATTATTTTATTATTGTTATTATTCTGTAGTTATTATTATTATTATATTTTTTTTTCTTTTTTTTACGTTAATTGAATAATTCTCTAGGTTGGGAGATCATTGGTGATTCTAGTTGGCTATACTATCATTGCTAATATTATTCCTAAAAAGCAGGTCCTTACAATCTACCCCCCTTAAAATAAATTTTGTCATCGAAATTTCGTATCGTACCTTCGGTCGCGAAAAGCTGCAGGTAGCTTGCTCACGTGGCGTCTTCACATTTCCAAGTTGATTCCTCGACCCCTCAATGTCTCCATAACACACATACGAGCAGAATAGTCTTCCCCCTGAGTACCTTGTCGCAGCGATCGTGGATCTTCATCGATCTCTCTTTAAAAGTTGCATTTTCGTCGATTTAGATCTCTTCCCAATTAAGGGTGTAGGTTGGGTTAGGTTCATATTTTCGCAACATTGAGACATGAAACACGCTGCGAACGTCTTCAAGTTGGGGTGGCAGAGCTAAATGGTAGGCAATTGTTTCGATTCTGGCTAGGATTTTGAACGGACCGATATACCTAGGTGATAGCTTCCCTTTCTTCCCAAATCGAATGACTTTTCGCTGTGGCTGGATCTTAAGAAACATGTGATCTCCTACTTCGAATTCAAGAGGCTTTCGTCGTTGATTGGCGTAACTTTTTTGTCAGCTCTGTGCGGTGACAAGGCGTTATTAGACTAACTTGATCTTCTCAGTTGTCTCGAGTATGATATCCGGTCTTAATAAGCTGGTCTTCCCAGTCTTTGCCCAACATACGGGTGATTTACACGGTCGTTCGTAGAGCGCTTCATACAGTGACATACCAATACTGGCTTGGTAGTTGTTGTTATAGGCGAACTCAATGAGCGTTAGGTGTTTCTCCCAACTCCCTTTAAAGTCCATGACACAAGCTCTCAGTATGTCTTCAAGCGTCTTGATGGTGCGTTCGAACTGTTTGTCGGTCTAAGTATGAAGGGCTGTGCTGAAACAGAGTTATGTTCCCAAGGCTGTTTGTAGGTTGTGCCAAAATTGCGACATGAAACGGGGGTCTCGATCGAAAATGATAGGAGCTGGTATCCCATGCAACCGTAGACTTTTGACCCACATGCCCGCTTAAGAGTTAGATTCTTTGACTTTTGATCAAAAAGTCTTGAATTCTAGTATATAATGAACTGACAGAGTTCTCTGTTCCTTGGCCCAATGGTGTCTACATTGTTAAATCTTAACCTGTAAGAGTGATCGTATCCTCTAGTCTTTCTTCTGTGACACTTCTCTTTCTTTGAGTCGTATAACCTCATAATCATTCAATCTAACTCGTCTTCATTTGGTAAAATTCATTCTCAATCTAATCTCTCATTTTCTTATAAGCTTTCAATGATCTGTCTTATCATGAAAGTAACTTTGTGGTTCTTTTCCTATACCTTTGAAATCCTGACTAGGGGAGTAGACTTAGATGCTTGAATTGAAGTACGTTAGGTCGACGTGACTTCAAGGCAAATATCTAGTTGGCTACACACCACTTTGCGTTATTTTGAAACCCATGAATCAGTTGTCCTTCTCGAATCCCAAGTATGTTTTCTTGTAAACCCAAATCTATTATTGTTTTTCCTTGAAAATCATGTTCAATAAATTAGTAGCTACGTGCACATTTTTAGAACATTCGAACCACAAATCAGATCTATCTCTTGCATTGCAGCTTAGGGCTTCTATCGGTATCCATGCGCAACAAGTTTTAGAGGTCAATCTATTTTGGAGTCGACTTACGACCTGCTACGAGTTAGAGAGCAAAATAAGACGACATTCTACGATACTCCATGAGCCTTAACAATAGGAATCCCAACAGATAGAACCAGCCCACCCATGACCTAGAAGTTAACAACCTCAGTTTCGCACTGAAGGATTTATGACACTACCGGTAGAAGGAAACTCATGCTTTTGGTAAATTGCAACAACCCCAAGACCAACGTTGTAACTGACCCTCTCATCTGAAATACCAAGGAACGAGAGATTATATCGCCAATAGAAAATGAAACCCTAAAGATATAGGAACACGAGTTTTCCCTATAGTTGCCTAAAATAGGAAGTACGAACCCGACCTTCCTCGAGTCCTCAACTGGAAAGAACTAATCCTAAACAAAAATACAACATACGAAGAAAGACCCATACAAATCTTAGATTGGCAAGGAAAAGTTTTACGCAAAAAGACTATATCACTCATTCGAGTTTCATGGAAATACCGAGGCATCATGAAAGCAACTTGGAAGCAGGAATATGCTAACCATCAACAACTCTTTTCAGAAGGATATACGTTATAGAAATTTTGAGAACAAAATTTATTTTAAGGAAGGTAGATTATAAGGACCTAATTTTAAATTATAAGTTTAGTGACAGTAAATTAAAAGAATCTCATGACACGGCAAAGCCAAAGAGCCTAGGGATACCAAAATCTAAGAATCAGACCATAAGAAGCAAAAACCCTAATATGAAAAAGAAACCTTTTAATCTCATGCACTAATCTCAAACCCTAAAGAACTAAACCTAAAAAAATAATAATAATAACACCCCAAACTCTTCTTAAGAGATACTCACATAGTTTCGTAATCTTTTGAGCCCAAAAATTCATAAATATCACCTTAAAATAGTAAAACCTAACTTCCAAGTCCAAAGAGTAAGAGAATCAAGTATAAACCCCAACTCAAGAAGAAAATATACTCAAAGAGCTAATACCCCATAACTTTCAATAATTACAGTTTTGATCCTAAACTTCTTAATAATTATATGTTAACCTCAAATCTTTAAGATAGCTATGCTTTTGTCCCAAGACACCAAAATTCATAACAAGTTGCAAATTCTCATAAGAAAATAGTTTAGTCTCAAATAAATCACTCTCAAAGTCATGGAAGATTCTAATTTAGATAATTACACATAAGTCCCTCAAATCCTTATAATTACATAAAAATCCTTGATCCAATTCTCAACCACATAGTCTATAACCAATATTAAGTAACATACAAAATACATATAAAGAATACTCATACAACATTTATAAATTGATCACCTAAGGTATGTGCTAAAATATGTTATTCATTAAATAAATACATGAATAAGTAAAGTAAAGCAAAATCAAATCAAATCAAATCAAACTCTAACTTTCAAGGCATAGTCCTTATGCTCCTAAGACCTACAATGAGATAATGATAATAATAGTAAAAATAACAAAGATAGTAATAATAATAATAGAATTAGATATGAAACAAATTAAAAGAACAAAATTCAATTTGGTTCAACTTGAATTAATTCTACCCAATTTACATAGACTTAAGTTAGGCCCAATTAGCCCAGTAACTAAATCTTAAACTCAACAAAAGTTAAGTCTTGAACTCAATTAGTTACAAGAGCCAAATCCATGACATAAGCCAATTCTTAGAAATTAGACCCAAAATCCAACCCAACTCATCTCTAAAGCCCAAACAAGGTCTTAAATGTATATGAATACTTCAATTATTAAAATCTAAAGATTTAAAAATCTAATTTTAAATAAAATAATAGTATATCCATATGATATATATATATTCAAATTTTCAATCAAAAAGTCCATTTAAAGAATTGCACAAAAAGACTTATTCTAACACATATTCTTAATGTAATTATATTCAATTATTATAGTCACATAAATAAATAATAAAAACAATAGCAATTGTAAAAGATTAAATAATAATAGTGAATTAAAATATTGAATTACAAAATTGCTAATAGAAACCTACCACCTAGATACAACCAAAACACACATTTTCCAACAAAAAACTTTAATATATATAAGT
>JAOTRH010030542.1:0-21116 GCA_034768845.1 Heliamphora exappendiculata | reverse complement strand
AAAAGTATAAAAAATTGACTTTTATATTTTGGGTAGATTTGCGTTGGGAACATGCAAACTTATACTGTATTTGGATTTTTTCAGTATAAATAGAGCAATTTTAGATAGTCTTATTATGTTTACATTCTATGAAATTAATTCTAAAATAAAAGTAAGCAACATACATTGATCACTTTTTGTGTCAAAGTATTTTTCCGAACAGTTGGGAGACTTTTCTGCTTCTTTTTAGTTGAAAGAGTTTTAATTAGCTAAAATCTCGCACCACTTCATCATTTCATCTCTTAACAGCATATCAACCTACAAGGCTACAATTATGAATTGGTTCCTAGGCTATTCATGTCACGCCCCAAACTCTGGGTCACGCGAAAAGCCACTGAACAACCACCAAATCGCCCAAACAAAAGGGATTTAAAATCAGAAGACCAAACAAGGCCAAAACCTTTGTAAAAACGTACTACCGAGGGTTTATTGATTTAAAAGAGTAGCTAAAGGACTACAGTTACAGTCCGCAAGCTAAGCCTTTTTAGAGAAATAAAATACATGTTTTAAAAGAAGCTTAGGCCGTTCCAAAATCTACCTCGAAGTACAAAAGTTATGTGAAGCAAAAATCATTTGAAAATCTCATTTGTAAACCATTGATCACAACAACGAAAGACGTTGTATGAAACTACGAAAACTAATAACTAACCCAAGGTTCTCTCGAAAGTATCAAAACATGCATACATCCATAACCATAGTATACGATTTACAACATGTTACAAATAAACATGAAACATATACAACAGGTATAAGCTACGTATCAAGACAAAACAAACGTCTTATCATCAGCCACCTTCGGGCACCACCGGGTCAACCTACAGGACCACGCTTACCTGAAAAAGATTTTACAGCAAAATTTCACACCGTGAGCCGAAGCCCAATAGAACATAGACAGTAAAGCTGTAAAGCAGGCTATGCAATTGTATATACACGAGCTCGATCATGGGAGCCAAAAAAATTTTCTTTCCAAAACCACAAGTTTTTCTTCAGACTATCACGAGTCTCAAAAAGGTTTTATCTCATAAAATCCCACATTTCTATCATTCAAACTATGCATATCATCCTAATAGATATCGTGCCACAGTTAAGGGAAAGGTGTAAATAAAACAGTAGTCAAAACATGATCTTTGTTCACACGGATCATACAACTGGAATCAAAATATTATTATTTTCACTCGGAACACACAACCGAGAAAAATAAAACGGTAAAACAGTTTTTCTCCCCTCGGCTCCCAGAATCGAGGAGAACACAGTAAAATAAAATCCTATGCACCGACTCTGCCGTACCGACAAAGGTAACAATTATAGACCCCTGTCCATTACCCTAGTCCTGATTCACTTAAGGCCTTTTAGGTAATGACAAGTTCTATACGGAGTTACAATAACAACGCCATTCACGGAGGCAACCGACTTCTTTACGGATTTCCCTGACCGATGGGAAAGCACCCAAATCACACACTTGTTTCTTTACGGTTTGCCACGATCGATGGACGAAACATAACCAAATCACGTTTACGGGAATTAACCTGAGGGGCCGTAGCGAACCCACTCTGTGCACGTTTTTGGGCTTACACCAAGGAGCAATAGAAGCCTAACTCAAATCACACTATGTCACGGTACATCTATGGATAACATTTAAAACCCCACCGTAGGTCAACTACGAAACCCATAACATAGTTTATACACCACATGTATAAAAGAGATCCAATCCATTAAAATGGAGATCTAAAACCATTTCTAACAAAACATTTAAAAGGTGAGACTCAACCCCGCGGGTTGGATCCAAACCTCCAAAATCATGTTTTTCATCATTTTCACAAAATACCTCGTTTTCAAACCAGTTTTGATAACCACGGATGTCAACACACTCAGATCATGTATAAAAATCGAGAATAGGCGTAAAAACCCACTTTTAACTCAAAACTAAGGTTTACACATGAAAATCACGTTTGATGCATTTCTACCCGGTGAAAGCATACACAATTACACATGTCACCCTAATACAGCAGTAGGGTATAGAATCCTACCTCGTTGGGTCAAAACTCGACCCCTCAAAAATCAAAGCTCGACGAAACTGAATTTTGTCCGGATATATACGAAGCCAGCCCCTGGCACCGACATTAAGGATCCATAGTCAGATTGCGAAAAATCGAGCCTCGGGCCCTCATAAATCTTGAGAGAAGGCAGAGAGAACTGAAACTTAGCTTAGAAGTAATCATTTTTGAAGTATCTCTAAGCCTAATATTTATAGAAAAACTACAAAATTTGCCAAAATCCTCAGTTCAGTCGACTGGACCCCCCACTCCAGTTGACTGAACAGGCTACTGGAAACTTGAAAATTGCCAAGCGCCATGGTCCAGTCGACCGAACACCCAAGTTCAGTCGACAGAACTAGAAAATCTCGGTCCAGTCGACTGGGCCAACCCCTCAAGTCGATCGAACCTCAGGGAAGTTTGTTTTTCTGCGTAAAATTGGTTTTCTAGCCTTAAACCAAACCAAACGAGCCTCAATAGAACTCGAACAAGCATAAAACTCATACACACCTTTTGTTTTACTGTGAAGAAGCACAAATCCCAACGCCCGAGGTCAAAGATTAACTCTAACTCTATCAATCCTGAAATTATACCAAAAAACAAAAAGGTTCAGTGTCTCACAACTCTCCCCCTCTTAAGGGAATTTTGTTCCCAAAATTTAACACTGAAACTTAAACCAATATCTATCCTGCAACCACCAATAACCTCTGATGCAAACCCAACAACACTGCACAACAGCAGAGATGCCCCGGCAATGCTATACAACAACAGACATGCCTCAGCAATCGAAACCCCAAAACTAAAGTTGTCACATAACTGATACCAAGAATACACATCCTTAAGGAATCAATCTCCGTATAGATTGTTCACACGTATAAGTTCCACTGACATCACTGTCATCCAGGAAACATTAAGAGAATATCGAATCAAGATCCAAGTCACACTACCAAACCCCAACACAGAACTCTCGCCAACACAACTACTCTGATGACAGATGCAAAGCAAGAGACCAATTCACCACGGTACTCGATCGCAAACATGCTCTATGCTCGAACAGAGAGACTATGACTCTTGTCCTCATTGCCACATATTGGCTCAATGACATCTCACCTTGCTCCTCAAGGACCATCTCCACAAATCCAAACACACGACGTCAAGCCCTGACATCGGTCACACGAAGTCACACACACTGCACACAAACCTTACTCAAGTCCTGACGATCACCAGATGACCACCGACTTTGATACTACATCATCATCCTACTGATGCCAATATCTCCATTACTGAAGTTGTCATGACACTGATGCCCGAGCAACAACACAACACCCAATTCCAGAGAGAAGCTCACCAAAGAGAAGTTCACTTAACTCACCTGGAACACTAAAGAACATATCTCAGCAAACCCTCAAACCTTTATCCTCTACTCAAACTTCCATCACGAACCACAATTCTCATCCAGGAGAAACATCAAGTGGCACACCAATGTCTGGGATAAGGTTTCACACAATCGAAAATTGATTTGGCATCACAACCACGAAGTCACTTGACTCCAACGAGTCACTCGACCAAACATGTCACGTAAATAAAACTTCTCACAGGTATCCAACAACCTATATCAACTAAATTATAACTCCCGTGCAACAGCACGTCACTGCACCACTCAACGTCTTGCCATCAGATCACTAATACCAAGGCTACAGATCAACCTTAAATCAAACACGATCTCCGTCGTCTGACAAATCAAACATGATTCCCGTGATCCGGCTAAGCGAACAGGTCGATTGACATATAGCATCAACTCCAACGCAGAACACATACATCAATTTCTTAAATCCACAATAGCAAACTTTCAAACCCAAGACACCAACCAAGACTTGCATCTTACACTTAGCAATTTTCTCACATCCAGAACTCATCACAGCTCCTCCATTTCCAACCAAACAATCGCGTTGGTCCGAACAGGCTATGCCCACCAAGGCTTTTTAGATGTCATATCCTTCCTAGTCCATACTTTATCACACTCTCGGGACCACCATCCACACAAACAACAGTATGCCGAAGCACAACACTCACCACAGTCAGCAACCACTCCTCGACTCCAAGAACTCATAGTTCCAAGTCCTCAAGAAGAACCCAAATCGGACTCACAAAAATCTCCCAGAAACCCACCATACACATATCACAGTCGCACTATTCTGACAAAATCCCCACTCTGCCAAGAGCTAAAGACACTACCACACGCACACAACAGTCAATGATCCTCAACTGATCATTGCGAAGAACGCTATGTCTTAACACCAACTCTCTTGTCTATCAGAAATAAACAGTATAGGGGACGCAACCCATATGATTCAACTATTCATACAAACAAGCAACACTGACTAGGTTACCAGGACCTATAATGTTTAACATACTCATACGTACCCCTTTATGGTCTTCCAGCGTAGGGTAATACCAATCCCGTTATGCGATTCTTTACGGTCCCCAACCGCGGGAGCAATCGATTCCCAAGTCACACACACCGACAGTCGGATGTTGAGCGTCTCGCACCTCGCATCGAAACCATGAAGGATCAAACTCACAATCACTCGATTACGGCGACAAAAATTTTTGAGCCACAACTCCAAGGGTCACACACATGTATAGATCTACTGAGATTCCACAATCTCAGGACAACCAAAACCTGAACCAATCAAGAACCTGGCATCTCCATCCAACCGAGATGAAACAACTTGCATCAGACAATCGTCTACAAGAAAACTCTCTCTCTTTCCATCCAAAGGAAAGAAAAGGGCCAACAAGAAATCATGACCCAACCTTAGCGTACTGGAAGTACTCCTCAACACTTGGTCTCTAAAGAACTCTGTAAGTCCTACCTCGAGGTCACATCGACTACAGTCACACAGCTGCTGTCAACTTCGATCACAATACTCAGATCATCCGTTACACCAAGCTCTTAACGCTCAGACCTCATTCACACACGTGAACACTATCCATCCGCATACCTGGTACAACACATACCATTGCACCCAAAACCTCACTTCCCAAGGTTGCGGTACACAACCTAACTCCTGCTAGGCAAACCACAATCATGTCACAGCCTCGAGCTCACTATCCAAGGAACAGCATCAAACAAGGAACCCAATCCTGAGACCTTTCATCTAGAGTTACTATTAAATCCTACAACCATGCAGACACCTTTCGCACTTTCTCTATCAAAGCACACATCGATCAGAGGCATCGTTCCTTACGATTTCTCACCTATCACTCCATGCCAACCAAACCACACAGTCCATAGGTGAACCTCATCACTCCACACTTCGTTCCCATGGGCGAACAACATACCCATCTCTGAACCTAAGGTGGAACACAAACAACTTCCAGACATATCATACCCAGGATATGTCATCTCAACACTAAACCAACCACATGAACCTTACACGGTTCCCAAATGCGATCTCCCAATCACTAGGATATCGACCAAACCACTGAGTTGCATTCCCACGGGAATCTCACAGAATCGATACTCGTCGCAGGAGCTCTTACACATTCCTATGCAGCCATAACATGTGCTCTTCCCTACATAACTACAATTCATACTCATTCCCATATCCTTGAGCTCACTCACTCAGAACTAAAATTTCAAACCCCAAAAGGTATACAACGTCTAAGGTCATCAGACTACTCAGACTACCAACAACATCTTGTTGACCACCATCGATATCCTGACTACCAGGAAATATCTCTAGAACCACATGTTCTTCTATTTCAACATACGCTCGGCCAAGGATCTCTATGCTCCCATCCACTATGTTCCCATCTACACCCCGTCCTGAGTACACGGCTCAAGACATAGCATGGCTCATGACGTATCTAATCCATCACACGGCCAAAACCACGTACATCAAAACCCCAAAAGGGATTACCATGCTCCTCTGATCTTCCACTAATCTAGTCATAGCGACTGATTCTCAGGGTCTTCGATACCTCATCACCCGAATACAACTGCAACTCTCGAGAGGACTCAGCAACCCAAGTCAAAGCCATCAACCATACTTAGACTATACCTGAACAAAACTCTGCTCAAACAATCAACGGGTTGCCAACCGAGGCTAACCTCACACGACTGAACCCAACTCACTAATGAGTTCCACAACATACCCAGTGATCGATGCTCAACCCATAACCCTATCTCTGCAACAATTACTGCAACCACTGCAATCGAGTCACACATCTAAGACCCAAACCACGGTCTCGTCGTCTCTGTGGGTGTACATGTCGTATATGAAGAAATCATGAAACACGACAACCTAAGGTCGATCTATCATGTCACTTCTACCACATACCACATAATTATGCTAACACATAGCCACGATAATCATGTAGATACAACAGCGATACCGAGGAGAATCGACAAGAATAACGCGTCACTTTGGATAACCTACTTAGATTCTGTGCTAGAAATCACGTCCATGAAACGCGGTTCTAACTTGGCTCCCAAGTTTGTTAGTCCAAATGCCCGAAGGCAAGACTAATCAATCCTAAGGTCCAACCTCCATGCTCACATTCCAAACACATGCAACCAAGCACACACACATCCTCACAAGGTGATGCACCATCGTCTCCCACAGCTCATAGGTATTCGAACCCAGAGCTCTGATACCAAGTTATCACGCCCCAAATTTTGGGTCACGCGAAAAGCCACTGAACACCACCAAATCGCCCAAACAAAAGGGATTTAAAATTAGAAGACCAAACAAGGCCAAAACCTTTGTAAAAACGTACTATCGAGGGTTTATTGATTTAAAAGAGTAGCTAAAGGACTACAGTTATAGCCCGCAAGCCAAGCCTTTTTAGAGAAATAAAATACATGTTTTAAAACAAGAAAATCTTTAGTTTTAAAAGAAGCTTAGGCCGTTCCAAAATCTACCTCGAAGCACAAAAGTTATGTGAAGCAAAAATCATTTGAAAATTCCGTTTGTAAACTGTTGATCCCAACAACGAAAGACATAGTATGAAACTACGAAAAATAATAACAAATCCAAGGTTCTCTCGAAAGTATCAAAACATGCATACATTCATAACCATAATATACGATTTACAACATGTTACAAATAAACATGAAACGTATACAACAGGTGTAAGCTACCTAACAAGACAAAACATATGTCTTGTCACCAGCCAACTATGGGCAACACTGGGTCAACCTACAGGACCACGCTTACCTAAAAAAGGTTTTATAACAAAATTTCACACCGTGAGTTGAAGCGCAATAGAACATAGACAGTAAAGCTGTAAAGCTGGCTATGCAATTGTACATACATGGGCTCGACTGCAGGAGCCAAAAAGGTTTTTCTTCTAAAATTACAAATTTTTCGTCAGACTATCACGAGTCTCAAAAAGGTTTTATCTCATAAAATCCTACATTTTCCATCCTTCAAACTATGCATATCATCCTTACAGATATCGTGCCACAGTTAAGAGAAAGTTGTAAATAAAACAGTAGTTAAAACATGATCTTTGTTCACCCGGATCATACAATCGAAATCAAAATATTATTTTTCCACTCGGAACACACAACCGAGGAAAATAAAATGGTAAAACAGTTTTCCTCCACTCGGGTCACACAGCTGAGGAGAACACGGTAAAATGAAATCCTATGTACCGACTCTGCTGTACCGACAAAGGTAATAACTATAGACCCCTGTCCATTACCCTAGTCCTGAACCACTTAAGACCCGCTAGGTAATGACAAGTTCTATACGGAGTTACGACAATAACGCCATTCACGGAGGCAACCGACTTCTTTACAGATTTTCTTGACCGATGGAAAAACACCTAAATCACACACTTGTTTCTTTACGGTTTGCCACGACCGATAGACGAAACATAACCAAACCACGTTTACGGGGATTAACCTGAGAGACCGTAGCGAACTCACTCTGCGCATGTTTTTGGACTTACACCAAGGAGCAATAGAAGCCCAACTCACATCACATTCTGTCATGGTACATCTATGGACAACGTTTAAAAATTCACTGTAGCTTAACTATATGAAACCCATAAAATAGTTTATACACCACATGTATAAAAGAGATTCAATCCATCAAAATAGAGATCTAAAATCATTTCTAACAAAACATTTAAAAAGTGAGACTCAACCCCGCGGGATAGCTCCAAACCTAAAAAATCACGTTTTTCACAGTTTTCACAAAATACCTCATTTTTAAATCATCTTTGAAAACCACAGATGTTAACACACTCGGATCATGTATAAAAACTGAGAAAAGGCGTAAAAATCTACTTTTTACCCAAAAACTAAGGTTTACACATGAAAATCATGTTTGATGCATTTCTACCCGGTGAAAGCATACACAATTACATATATCACCCTAATACAGTAGTAGGGTCTAGAATCCTACCTCGTTGGATCAAAATCAGATGCCTTGAAAATTAAACCTCGATGAAATTGAATTCTGTCCGGATATATACGAAGCCAGCCCCTGGCACCATCATCAAGGATCCATAGTCAGATTGCTAAAAACTGAGCCCCGGGCCCTTAAAAATCTAGAGAGAAGGCAGAGAGAACTGAAACTTTGCTAAGAAGTAATCATTTTTGAAATATCTCTAAGCCTGATATTTATAAAAAAAACTCCAAAATTTGCCAAAATCCTCAGTTCAGTCGACTAGAGCCCCCACTCCAGTCGACTGAACAGCCTACTGGAAACATGAAAATTGCCCAGCGCCATGGTCCTGTCAACCGAACACCCTATTTCAGTCGACCGAACTAGAAGATCTCGGTCCAGTCGGCCGAACCTCAGGACAGTTTGTTTTTCTGTGTAAAACTGGTTTTCTAGCCTTAAACCAAACCAAACGAGCCTCAACGGAACTCGAACAAGCATAAAACTCATACACACCTGCTGTTTTACTGTGAAGAAGCACAAACCCCAATGCCCGAGGTCAAAGATTAACTCTAACTCCATCAATCCTGAAATTATTCTAAAAAATAAAAAGGTTCAGGGTCTCACAATTCAAATTAATTACACATCACGTCATTGGAAATTACACATCAAATCCTTTCTCAAGCCTATAAATAGAAGGCCATTCTCCACCATTTTCCCTTGTTACTTTCAGTCAAGGTGAGGGTTCCTAGAAAGAGAGTGAGTCTTGAAGAAGACGAAGAAGAAGAAGAAGAAGAAGAAGAAGAAGAAGAAAGAAGAAAAAAGAAGGGAAGAAAGAAGGTTGATTCTAGGAGGGCTAAAGCTTAAGTCCTAGCTTCTATTAATCAAGTATTCGAGGTAAGAACTCCTAAAATCATCCTTAACCTTCTCTTCTAAGCCCTCTCTACAACATTTAATAAGATTTAAAATCTTAAGAACAAGGTTAGAAACAAGAAGGTTAAGAAATAATCGAATAGGAGATAGCCTAGTGGAGGTGGTTGGAATAACGCCTTGTGTTTTTTTTTTCTTTTTATGAGTTAGACAAGTATGATATAAGGGTGTTAAGACCTCTGGAATATACTAATTTTTGATGTTAAATATCATATATGGACTAGAAAAATAAGTTAAACAAGGATAGGTACAAGTCAACCGAATAAAAAGCTAAGAAAAAGGCCCTTTTAACCTCTTACCCGAATTTTTTGTGGGACCTAAAAGTGTCTTCCTCAAAATCTATTTTTATTGGAGCTTCATGAGATTATTATTAGCATGTGTGAAGTTTGGTCGAGCCCCAAATGACGTCTAAGTACCCGAAACATAATTCTTACGCTTTAATGCCAAACGAGTAGAAACAATAGTCCACTTTGACGATTTTTAGAAAATTCAAGAAAACCCCCCTAGGGTCAAGCTTTATGTCTAGAGTTAGACCGTTGAGTTATATTTCATATAAAATTTATTTGGAGTGATTTGACCGGATGTTTTTTCATAAAACTCGATTTTACCAAACAATGTCATTTTTGGACCTATTCTGTTTAATAAATTTTTGACCATGTTTAGAGGCATATCTAAACTTATCTTTCTTCATGAAAAAAATTCCTAACATATATATCTATCACCCCGTCAACGTTTGTAACAAATAAATGACTCTAAGTATGTTAAAAGTATTTTACGATGAGACCAATAGATTTTGAAATTTAGATTAATAAGGATAACTAATGCTTAGAAAGTGGTTTGGTTGCCATGAGTAAGTCAATGTCTTGTCAAGTGTTTGTTTGACTCCAAGGGCTAATAAAATATCATAAATATTAAGTTTTTCTTTAAATACTTAAAAGAATAAGGTTTGAGTTATCAACCATGAAATCGACTCGAAAATCCAAACCATTTCTTTAACGTTTGATAATAGGAGATGTTACCCAACGTTTACGTAATGTTTTGATTACTTGTTAGGTGCCAGGATATTATCACTGGAGATTTGAATCCTGCATCCATTTAGAGGAGGTGTTTACATATCATTTAACAAGGAGAGAGTGTTTAGATATTATCTTGATCAATTAAACTTGTGTTATATCTTTTTAAAATGCTTCCATGTTTATGTTGTGAAAACATGAGTTTTTAATGATAGCATGTGGTTATTTATTTTCAAATACTATGCTATCTCTGTTATGCTATCTATACTTTTTTAGGAAGCATGTGTGACGAATAATGAATGATAATTTATTGGTTTGTCCAAAGTGCCAAGCCATGCGGTTGCCCAACCTGTTATATCTCGTTAGAGGAGGTTACTTGGTATGGGTTTTTATATCCCTTAAAGGGAGGTTTGCTTGGTAAAGGGGTTATTAGCCATCAAAGGCATTACGAGCTGAGTCTTAGATTTTGCACATACCACAGTGCTTGATAAAGAGTGGTCCTCTTTCCGACACGTGCTTATCCGTGTTTTGAGAATTAACGTTACGGTACCGTTGGAACTCCCGATCGTGAGGAAGACGACTACTTGGACACTATTGGGTCTAGTTGAGAGTTAATGAAGTTGTGGTTGTTAAAATCTATGTTTATAAGATGATGGAATTTTATAACTTGTGAATGCGGCGTTATTGCTTTCTTGTTCAAAGTATGATGAACTATTTCTAAATGATGTTTTTCTAAACCAAGTGGTTTCTTTCTCATTGTTCAATTTAATACTAAGTGCACTGTCCTGTAACCTTTCTGGTTACAAAATCAGGAAGTCCAAGAAGTTAGTCCACCACTAGCGAATGTCTTTAAGGCTTGAGTTCAAAGCTAGATGATATCTTTTGATATTTTGTAATGTCTTGTGAGACATGATGTAACGAAGTAAAGTTTTAGTAGTTCTTGATATACGGGGATGGAGTATCCTCCGAACTTATATTTTTAAGTATCAATGAATGAAAGTATGTTTTGGGAAATCAATCTTTGCGTGAATGTTTTTATTCATGACTACTTTAAGTCTTGTTTAGTTTTCCACAAGTTCACAAAGATGTTGTGGGATTCATGTCCCACCGAAGAGGTTGAGTACTTTGCGGGAGCGGGGTGTGACAACTTGGTGTCAAAGCTTTAGGTTATAGATTCTGTAGACTAGTTTGAGTGTGGTCTATGGTGGACCATAGGTCTAGTGCATTTTCTCACTGTGTGTTGTATAATATGGTATAGGCCTTGGAATATCATACCCTTGTCTGCGAACATTTGATTTAACTAGCTTTGAAGTTCGTTGGGAAACGCATTCTACAAGCGTAGGTTCCTAACTGGAAGTCTAAGTGTCTTATCGAATTGGGGAGGTAACCTTTGTTGTGTTAAATTTTCTTGTTCAACTGCCTATTCCTTTCTTCATAACTCTTGGTCGAGCTGTAGTATCGAACCCTAATTCTTACTTTATTTTATTTGATAGGGTGAAGTAAGGAGAATTCTAACGGGGCATCGTTTGTTCCTGACCTACTAAGTGAGGGACAACAGAAAGTGTCACCACTCGTGGGACCAGGACAACATGAATCGGTAAACCAACCATACCCAATTGTTAGTATATTAAAAGTTATTGGGAGACTGACCGAATAGAATGCAAGTTGGATTTCAGTGTAAGCTGGGAGGAATGGGAATTCTTTGGTTAAGCAATTCAAAGAGTTAGGCGCTAAGGAGTTCGTGGGAACTATTTATCCCACCGAAGCTAAAAATTGGCTGAGAGACGGAGTGCGCATCCTAAATAGACTAGGAGTAGTAGAAGACGACATAATTGATCTTTTGAATTTCATGTTTAAGGGCGAGGTATACAACTGGTGGGAAGCCACTGAGAGGTTGTTAAGGATGGCGGCGCCAGGAGCTGACCCTCTAGAATTGCAGAGGATTTTGTGGATTCACTTTGTGAAGGCTTTCAACGAACAATACAAACCCATATCCTACAAGTATGAGAGGGAGTAGGAGTTTACTAAACCAGAGCAAGGAAGGATGAGTGTAGCTGAGTACGAAATGAAGTTCACAGAATTGTTGAGGTATTCTTTTCAAATTGTACCATACACAGAGTCTAGGCGTAGGAGGTTTCAAAAAGGATTTTCTTTCCCGATTAGGACTAGGCTGACAGTCTTTGAGATAAATAATTATTCCAACTTAGTTAATAAAGCAAGAATGATTGAGAAGGACGTGAAGGAGGGGGAAGGAAGGCGTGAGGACTTTAAGAGGCGCAAGTTCGGGAGTACTGTGTCAGATAAGCCAAGAGGACATGGAGCTAGGAGTAATGCTCCAAGGCCATAAACTTTTCGCAGTCAAAGTTATTAGTCGACAGCAAAGAACTCGAGGTTTAAGGGAAATCGATCGAACAAAGGAGTGTTTAGTCACGTGGAAGAGGCTAAGTCAAATGCTTGTTCTAAGTGTGGAGCCATTGACCATTTTAAGAAAGATTTCCTGAAGGTTAACTAGGGGAACGTTTGTTACCGATGTGGGGAACCAGGACACATAGCCTCACAGTGCGGGTATGGAAGAATGCCAGCACAATCATCCATAGGGACCAAAAGGATTGGAGATAATGGACCGAGTGGAAGTGTGCAGGATAAAGGGAAGGGATCAATGGAACCACCAAGAGTCCCGGGACGAGTTTTCTCCATCTCCAGATAAGATGCTCAAGTTACACCTGATGTGGTGATAGGTACTCTTACCATTTTCAGTAAAGATGCCTATGTTTTGATGTATCCTGGATCGACACATTCTTTCGTATCACCTACTTTTATAACTCAAGCAGAAGCTGTGAATATGGAACCCTTGATTATATGATGTCAATTGCTACACCGATAGGAGAGGAAGTGTTAATCAAAATTGTGTACAAGAATTATCTATTTAGAATATGAGATAAAGACATGGTAGTAGACTTGATGCCTTTAAACATAATAGGTTTCGACCTCATATTGGGGATGAATTGGTTTTCATCTTATCACGCGTGATTAGATTATTTTGGAAATAAAGTAGTCTTTAAAATACTCGGAGAAACAGAATTTTCATTCCAAGGAGATAGGGGTAGAACACATGTATGTATTGTGTCGATAATTAAAGCTTCAAGATTACTATAGAAGGGTTGTCATGAATTTTTGGTACACATAGTTGACATGAAGTTAAAAGGAAAGGAACTTTTGAAAGTGTTGATTGTTAACGAATTTCAATATGTGTTTTCCGAAGATCTACCAGGAATACCCCTAAATCGAGAGATAGAATTTATGGTAGATTTATACCCAGGTACAATACCTATATCCATTCCACCCTATAGGATGTCACCTGCTGAGTTACGAAAATTAAATGCTTACCATTTTATTAAATGCTTACTATTTCTCCATACGTTAAGATTTTTGATACCGGCCAATTAAATTTAATTACTGATAATTTAATTTAATCGGCATCTTGATATTCCTTAAGCCCCTCTGCTTAACTTATTTGACCGTCGGATAATTAAATCCACCTACAGGGTTTGGCTCGGTCAAAACTTATAAGCATCCTTATGGGGGTATCGTCAATCCCGATCATTCGGGACGTAGATTCCGTCAATAATTAATATTTTTCATATAAATAATACCGCTATCCAACTCACCGAGAATATAGACCCATATAAGATCGCACCCTCTAATGAATCAAAATAATAAATATTAAATATGTGCAAATCACTAATTATTTCAGGATTAAGAGGATAAGCACTATTCATAATAAATTTGGGGTGTGTATTAATTTACATAGTCAGTAGTCAGTACTAAATTAACTACCCCAAATGTCCCGTTCAATATGCACAAAGTGTACTGGCACAGAGAGTCAAAATAATAGACGATGCTATTATCTGTTTTTCGTAATCAAGATAGGCCTACTAAAACTCTGTGCCACAGTCGTACTGATGCTATGTCCATTTTCATCTAAACTGTGAACATAAAACTTATATTTTACAAGATCCTAAAATCTGGTCTTGTGTGTAAGCCGTACTCTACACACCAGATTAAATACTATACAGAATATCGGACATCCATGCATAACAAATAAATGATATACATACATTGCTCATAAAAATTCTCATAAAATAAAAAACTAATTTTATTAAAAATAAAATTAAATACTAAAAATATGATTTTCAGTATACCAACCCGAACAATCTCCCACTTATACTCAAAACCATGCTGCTATACATCTGACTCACATGCTCTCTACATGACTATCAAAAGTTCCAGCCAGTAAGCTCTTTGTAAAGGATCTGCAATGTTGTCTCCTAATACAAGCACTATGTCAGACTGAAAATCTGAGTCTGTGTACCCCAAATGTACTAAACTGTCTGCCTGGTAAACTAACATATAATCCTTAATCCTTTTTCGGTACTTGATTATATATTCTTTACCACAGTGCAATGCTCCTGCTATGAGTTAGACTAATATCGGCTAACCATGCATCGACAAAGCAGATGTCGGGTCTAGTGCAAAGCATAGCTTACATGAGGCTTCCTGCTGTCGAAGCATAAGGAACCGATATTAGTCTAACTCATATCGCTATACTTTGCTTGTGATAAGCCCAACATCCTTGTTTCTGATTTCGCATAAGCTTGATCCCAAGGATGTGGTTAGCTTCTCCCAAGTCCTTCATATCGAACTGCCCAGATAACCATACTTTAACCGTAGATAATGCCCCCACAACATTTCCGATGAGCAAGATATCATCTACATACAGTACTAAGAAGATCACCAGGCTTCCGTCACGCTTTTTGTACACACAGGACTCATTCGGACTTTGATCAAAACCATAAGACTTTATAACTTCATCAAACCGAGTGTTCCAAGACCTCGATGCCTACTTAAGTCCATAAATGGATCTCTTAAGCTTGCACAATATGTGCTCGTGGCCCTTTGTAATGAATCTGTCTGGTTGTATCGTATAGATACACTCGTCAAGACTTTCGTTAAGAAAACCTATCTTGACATCTATTTGCCAGATTTCGTAATCAAAATGTGTGGCAATAGATAAGAGAATCCGAATAGACTTAACCATGGCTACCGGTGAAAAGATTTCCTCATAGTCGATCCCTTCTTTCTGAGTGAACTCTTTAGCAACAAGCCTAGCTTTGAAGGTTTCAACCTTCCCGTCTACTCCTCTCTTTCTCTTGTAGATCCACTTGCATCTAATGAATTTTATCCCTTTGGGTGGTTTTTCAAGTTCCTAGACCTGATTAGAATACATAGATTCTATCTCTAAATTCATAGCCCTTTGCCAAAGATCTGCATCTTTGTCTTGTAGTGCTTTATTGTAGTTACAGGGCTCAGTATCTAGTTCTATCGGGATCTTGTCAAAAGACTCTCCGAAGAACATATACTGGTCAGGTTGATGAACAACCCTCCCACTATGACGAGGTACTACCTGTGTCTATGTACTAGCAGTAACAAGCTATACAGAATCTGAACCCTGTGCATTAGCACCCTATTCTTGATTTGCACTTGTCATGATAATCCTCCCACTACACTAGGTAATGAAATATCAGTGACTTGTGATTCCTCTTCTGTTCTACTGGCATTTTTTCTCAGTTCATCCAGAACAATTTTGCTATTGGTCTTGTGGCCCATAATATAACCCTCTTTCAAGAATCGGGCATTGGTGCTAACAATGACCTTATGATCCTTAGGATTGTAAAATAGACCACCTTTTGTTCCCTTGGGTTATCCCAAAATGAATCGGGTAAACTTGAATAACTCATCATAGATCTTTCCATCTCCATAAGAGTCCTATTCCTTCTTTCTGCTACACCATTATGCTGTGAAGTTCCAGGTGAATTCAATTGGGATG
The DNA here is from genome assembly GCA_034768845.1 of Heliamphora exappendiculata. Lineage (NCBI taxonomy): Eukaryota > Viridiplantae > Streptophyta > Magnoliopsida > Ericales > Sarraceniaceae > Heliamphora > Heliamphora exappendiculata. The sequence goes on along the minus strand of JAOTRH010030542.1, from coordinate 4,813 downwards.
TAATCCCTTCTGATAACAAGTAGTCCTTAAAATCTCCAAAGAGGTATTTCTCACCACGGTCGGATCGTAGTGATTTGATACTTTTACCCATACGCTTCTCTGCCTCGGCCTTGAATTCTTTGAATTTCTCAAAGCATTCAGACTTACGTTGAATCGGGTAAATGCATTCATACCATGAGTAGTCATCAATGAAGTTGTTGAAGTACTCAAAGCCACCTCTATCCTGGATGGTTATAGGACCACACACATCAGAATGAACCATCTCAAATTATTCTTTTGCACTGTAGGCTTTGGCCGAAAAGGGCCCCTTGGTCATCTTACCATCTAAGAAAGATTCACAGACTGAAAGTGCCTCCACTTCCAATGAACTCAAAGGTCCATCTGTTACCATTCTGTTTATCCTTTTTAGATTAATATGACCCAAGCGTAAGTGCTAAAGAAACGTTTGATTCAGTAAAGAAGAAAACTTTCTCTTATATGGCAAAGTAGATGTGTTATTCATTTTAGTTAGTTGCAGTGTAGGAGAGATAGAAAATACAGCATACAAATTATCCACCAATATACCAGATCAAATAAAATATTTATTTTTCTTCAAAACGAGAGAGTCACCAAAATGAACAGAATATTTAAACTTGAAACTGAAAAAAATATCTTCTAATCGAAGGTACATAAAGATAATATCTTAGAAGTAGTATCATATCTCTACTAAAACTGAGAGTGACATCTCCTACTATAACTGCTGCCACCCTTGTATTATTGTCCATATGTAGGTAGATTTTTACATCATTAAGCTGCTTGGTTTCTTAGAACCCCTGCAAAGAATTGCAGACATGATTAGTGGTTACCGCATCTACACACCAGGTACTAGCAGATAACACTGCTAAACAAGTTTCAACAACTAGTGAACAGAAATTACCTTGTTTGTTATGCTTACTGAGGAAAATAGGACACTGCTTTTTCCATTACCCAAACTGGTTACAGTGATAGCACTTGGCTCTCGGCTTCTTCACACCTGCTTTTGGTCCTTTAACTGTTTTTGGACCTGTGTTTCCCTGTGTCTGAATATTTTTCTTTTTCTTACTTTTCGATTTAGATGAAGAACCATTCTCAGCCACATACACAGAATATGGCTTCCTAAGAACACCCTCGGCTGCTTGAAGTTCCTTAAGAAGTTCTGCCAGTGAGTAGCTAAGCTTATTCATAGAATAGTTCAGGAAAAACTACTTAAAACTTCCAGGCAGTGACTGGAGTATGATATCGACCTGGGTTTTTCTGTCAATTTTAGCTCCAAGGATCTCCAGTTCATTTAGAAGACTAATAATCTTTAGAACATGATCCCTACTTGGTGTACCTTCAGCCATGTTTGCATTCATTAGAGATCTCATGGCCACCTGCCTAGCAGCACGATTTTGATCCCCAAATATTTCTTTGAGGTTCATCATCATGTCATAGGCACTTGGCATATGACTGATGTTGATGTTGCAAAATATTTGACATTGAAGCCAAAATGTAACAGCGAGCCATCTGATCAACTTTCTGCCACTTCTAATGGGCTTGGGTTTCCCTTTCGGTAGCTTCCTCATCAGGCACTGGTGGACATATCTTAGTTAAAAGAAACTTGTAATCCTCAGCAGTTAATACAATGTCCAAGTTTCATTTCCAATCAACATAGTTTGGTCCCGTAAGTTTGTTTTCTTTGAGAATGAAAGCTAGTGGGTTGAAAGCCATTTTAATGCTGAGAATCACATAATTAAATAAAATCGTTAATTATAATAAGAAAAATTTTGAATTTATTTTAATTTGATTCCCTCTACCGTGCCAATTCTTTTTAATTTTATTATCTGGGCAATCGACTATACCAAGTAAAATTAAATAGCTGACATAGTTTCGGTACTATATATAATAGTAGTGACCCAGTTGGAGAGGATACTATTATATATAGCTAAGTGTTAACCATCACATAATCCCAAATTAATCGCATCGCAATGAACCCTTCAGTTGGAGAAGTGATCTACACTAACAATTATATAGAATTATCCCTAAAAGAGGTTTGTACTGGCGATACCCCAATTAATTTGTTCGTTGGGGAGGAAAGTCTTACTGTCGACACGCAGGGTTTAATTGCATCGTCTACAAACTGGTGATGGAGACCACGTGATTTATATGTGAATAAATTCATCTCCCACTTTGATTTTTAAAATATTTTTGAGAGTTATAAAAATTCGTTTAATTAAAATAAATTTATTAATTTCAAAAATCACACGATCTGAAAGAATCAAACATTTTTCCGTGTACACGATTCCAAAGATTCTAGTTTATCAAACAATCTTTCAAAAGTTACACAATCTGAAAGAATCAAATATCTTTCCGTGTATACGATTCTAAAGATTTTAATTTATCAAATTATTTTTTCGTGTTTAAATGCGTAACAAATAAAATTTAATAAATGCACAGTTTTTTCTTCAGTTTTTCAGCTAAAGTAGTGATTAAAGGCATTTATTTATTTTATTTTTCGTTCCATATTTTTTGAAAAATAATAATTTATTTCAATTAAATATTTTTTCATTTAATTAATTCAAAATTTGGAATTAATTTCCATATTTTTCAAAGATATTCGATTTTATAAAAAATCATCTTAAACGTGATACTTTGTAAAAAAAAATATCTGAAGTTTTTCATTTAATTAATTAATTAATTAAAAAAAATTAATTTTATTTTTTATTACAAAATATTTTAATTAAAATCGAGTTTCCAAATTAATTAAATTAACAGAAAAAATAAAATTAATATTTATTATCCACACAATTAATAAAAAAAAATTAAATATAAATTCTAATTTTATAATTCGTTTGAAACTCTTAAAGAGTTTTAATATCCTGTAACTTCCTGTGTCCTGTTAAGATAAGCTTCCACTATCCTGGCTTAGAAAAATTAAGCCAATCAAAACATCCCGGTATTGCCAAAATTGCCTGCGGTTATTGCGCTGCAACATAGGGAACCAGTGCACTGTTTAGTTTTGCGCCAAGGAAGAAAACTGCTTTTTAAGGCTCTGTGATTGTTGAAGGTTGCCAAAACAGCTTTGGAGTTTGCGCCAGTTTGGAAACTGGCGCTGCACAGTTTGTGCGACAGCCGTGCGGTTTGGGAAATCAAAATTTCCTCTTTTTTTTTGTTAAACACACTGAAACATGGAACCAAAACAGCCCAAGGCTGCTACTGTTGATATGCGCCACCTGGAATTGGTTTGCACTTGCTGCGCCACTGTTTGGCGATTGGGAATTGCGCTGAAACTTGAAAAACCGGCGCCTGCTTCAAGCTTGTTTGCTGCGGCTATTTTGCTTGGGAATAGCTTTACTAATTTTTTTTTCTTTTTCCCTGAACTCCAAAACGCCTCAGCAGCTTGCTCGCCGCCTCAGCCTGGGACTCGTTTGGTAGTTTATTGCGCCGCTGCCTCATGCTTGGAATCCGGTTGCTTTTAGGAATTGCTTTGCGTTGGGAATCAAAGCCCCGTTTGGCGCACTTTTTCTGTTTGGCTCAAAAAAAATTCTCCACAGCTTTAAACCACCAGAACCACCGTCAATTGTCGCCGGAAACTATCGCCGTTTCTTCCATTGTTCTTCGATACCTGTTCTTTTTTTTTTTCCTAATAAACTAGAAAAAAATTTAAAGAAAATAAAATATTTTTATATTGATCATATGCCTCCGTAGAGTTCACAGTCAATCTAAAAATTAATTAATCTAACACGGTCAACCCCGTGGTTAAAAAATTAATTAAATATTTATCCACGCATTCAGTCAAATATGAAAATAATAGATGATTATAAAATCGGGATTAGAACACCTGCAAAATAAAGTTAGCAACAGTTCTAAATTTATTCGGCCACGATTATTATAAACAAAAAATAAAACGGCTCTAATACCAATTTGTTGGAGGCAATACTGTCAATATCATTATTTTTGAAAACGATTAATCAGTAAAAAATTAACTGGATGGGCAAACGTCGAAACGGGTTCCAGATAAAACTTTTTGACATAGAACGATCAAAATAAAACATGTGCAACCAAAGTTAATTTAGAAGAATACCTCTTATAGATGTAATCTTCAACTACGACTTGATTCCGAGTTGAAACTCCTGTCAAATCTTCTATCGTATTTCCTTATGCGATCCTCGAACGTAGTGTGGACTACCATCATTCGAGAACTTATATCGGCAGAACCCCGATATATTTTTTAAATCTTGAAAGACAAAAATAATATATCAAGAATGATATGAAAATCAATATTAACTGGTTCAGTCTACCCGCATATATATAGGGTTACAGTAGGGACCTGAGAAGTAATTATGAGTAAAATTTCTAGTGGAACACAGATACCTATGAGCAGTTTTTGCAATTATGGAAAGACGCAGCGGTTTTTGCAATTTTCATAAAATAATGAATTATAGTTCACACCACTAAAGAACTATAATTGCATTCTGACCCATAATCTCAATACCTTTTTGCATTGAGCTCCTGTTATTAAATGTTTACCATTTCTCCCCACGTTAAGATTCTTGATACCCGCCAATTAAATGTAATTGCTGACAATTTAATTTAATCGGTATCTTGATATTCCTTAAACCCTTCCACTTAACTTATTTGACCGTCAGATAATTAAATCCACCTACAGGGTTTGGCCCGGCTAAAACTTATAAGCATCCTTAAGGGGGTATCGTCAATCCCGATCATTCAGAACGTAGATTTCGTCAATAATTAATATTTGCCATATAAATAATACCGCTATCTAACTCACCGAGAATATAGACCCATATAAGAT
>JAOTRH010030511.1:0-21120 GCA_034768845.1 Heliamphora exappendiculata | reverse complement strand
CACCATTTGCAAAAATAGTCAAAAAGCCATGATTTTTTTTTTTTATCTTTACTTATACTGTATCCATCATTTAATTGAAAGAGAGAAAAAAAAAGAAATCACTTTTACTGGTAAAATACTAAACAGATTACAATTGTGCACTAGACACATCTTAGCTATATTACATATTGCACAAAATAAAATCAATCTCACCCACTATTACCAATACATAAATGCAAAGGAATATAAGTTGTGCAATGTTGGCCCCACGACATGATTTATATTTGGGCAAGGTTCTGGTAAGCCTTACCTTACCATCTCGACGATCATTCAGTTCCATGAAGTTTTGCTATTTCCCAAAAAGATTAGAATTCCAACTAAAGTTTAATTTATAGCTAGTTTACCATTTCTTTCCACTGGAAATAGAAAACGAGGTCCTTCCTTGAGGGTCAGAGATATAAACCGATATCTATTTATGAAGGGTTTTTTAATAACCATTCCTAGTTTAACTTGAAAATGAGATTTGAAAGGAAACATACACTACCCAATACTAGTGATCTACTGATCTTCTATGATACTTAGGATTTAAACTTTATTAGTAAATGTATTATGTATACAAAAAAAAAAAATTTATCAAGAAAACAAAAGGCTGCAAATCTTTCCACAATGTCGAACCTTCATGGATTTGTTCACAACCTATTTACAAATATATGTGACTTAAGATTTTGGGATTTTAATTCTTGATTGATACTATTCATTTGAAACCACAAAAATGAAATCATATCTAACAAAACAAATTACTACTTTTTAATTTTTTTTTCTTGCCAAACTAACTAAAACATGATTGCAAATTAGATTGGGTGTTCTCTTCTAATGTCTGAATTAGAACAAACTTCAAACCAAAATCCTCAACAATAAAATTAAACTAGGTATAGTTATTAACCTCATACACAATCACAATCACAATCACAATCACATAACAAATAATCATAAACCTGGAGAAAAAACAAATAAATATTTTAGAAAGGATATTCAAACCTTTCAGTTTAGTTTCTTTTCTTTCAACAATTTTGTCCAAAACTAAAAGCTGCATAGATAGTGGACCTTTTGTGGAATAAAATGGGGACAAGAAATATTCAATTGAATGTAATGAACAAAATGTCAATCAGAGGTGCAAACTTTCAATCACAGCCCATCCATGGAAATTATAGCAACTCACATATTGCTGGTCACCAAATAATAGCTATTCTCCCAGGTGCATCGGGCGTGTAATTTGGTATCCATTGCATGGCTTGGCAGTGAGAGGGTTTCTTTGGATAGAAAGTGCACATATGCTATGACTAGGCAATAAAACCAAGCCTATGGCATTCAAGAGCATAATCTTGCTTCTAGATACTGGCAAAGAGGAGACACTCTTCAACCAGACCTGTACAAACTTAATAACCTCTTAAAGAGAGCTCAAGAAGCACGGACACTTTTACGTAGTAGGGTGTCGTGTTGGACACCAACAATCTTCGGACACTCATAAAAGCGTGCTTGACATTTTTTAAACGTGTTTTAGTTAAAAATTATATTTATACTCACACTTCTTCGACACTTGGTATGAACACTTCAATGACATTTTGTGAACCCTCTGAATGCGTCCTATGTGATGAATCTCTTTATAATAATACTATTTTTAAATATTTGAAGTGAAATTTATTCATGCTAAATGTATTTTGAAACAACTATAGATGAAATATATGACCATTTAAATTTAATTAGCGATATGTTCTGTTTTTTTTCATTATCTTTGAATAAATTATTTATTTATTTAATAAATAAATGATATATATATATATATATATATATATATATATACGTGTGTGTGTGTATATAAATGCATAACATGTCCTAAATGTTCCATGCCTTGTATTTTTTAAAATCGGCATTTCGACGTGTCGACATGCCCATGTCAAGTCGCATGTTCGTGTCCATGCTAATTTAGGGGGCTAAGCATCACCCACTTCTATTGAAAGATAAACTGATACAACAATTCTCTGTCAACATCCCTACAGGAAGTGTTGGAGGCAATGTGTGACCAGGGAAGCACGTGCCCATACTCACTTTTTCATATTTACACCATTGCCTAAAAAAAAGGTAAAGTATTTCATATACACCTTCCTACACTATTTCATATTTATATTATTACTTACAAAGATCTTAAAGTATTTATATACACACTTGGAAAAATTATGCTTAGTGCCTCTCCAAAATTATAGAAGTAACTACTATTTTAATTTTTAAACAAAACATTTACAACCAAGGGCCTTCTAATGTCATTTTTTTCTAAGAGAAAATTCAATCATGTTGATTTGCTCTGTGTTGAATTTTGGATTTCAAATTTTGTATAGGTTGGGGTATTGACTTTTTATTTTTTTAAAATAGCCACGGAGAAATATTTCAAAAGAAAATGACGATTAGAAATGTTTCATCCTGAAAAGAATATGAAAATAATTCTTAAAAAAGCAAAGTGGAAAAAAAATCAATGCCCCCCCTCCCCATGTTAAATTCTTGACCCTACCACTGCTACAACAAAAGACGATCCCTTACCTGACGTTTATGCATACAACACCAGCTAGAAGGTAAGCTAACAATATATCTTTGTGAAAAAAAAAATTGTCAATGATAAAAATCTGGCCATAGCGGCAATCCTAATGAAAACACAACTTCAAACTTATTCACTTTGGACCATTACAATATTTATTTTCTATTTATTTATATATTGAGGGTACTATTGTAATTGTGCCGTGGAGTATTTTAATATAAATAGATGTCAAGTAAAGTGGACTTAATAAGTTCCTAAATCCTATTTTCTTCTCTTCTCTTTGCCTGAAATCCTAAATATTTAGTTGTTTGCACTTTAACTTGGTATTAGAACAAAACCGATCCAACCTTAGAACAAGCCATAGTATTTTGAAACATCTCATGAGACAAAACGCGACATACTGACAACATCTTCCGTACGGTGACACCAGCGTGGCGTCAACAGGTGGCACGAACGCTGACGATTGGCGATTATATGGGTTGACTCGTCTTAGGCTTCAAGTAATTATGGTGATTTTTACAAATTTTCTTTAAACCGTTTGATGCTCTATTCGTTTTTTAAAAGTATTTCACTTTTTTAGAATCCGAGCTTTCAATCTGTAAGCAGCGTCGTTATTTGCTATTTTTGATGGTCCAGATCCATTCTATAGGTGCCGAAACTACATGCTTGGACCATTTTTGTGCTTGATTTGGAGTTTTTTGTAACTTTCAGTTGCTTCTCTTTCTCGCTTTTCTTCTTTATTCTCTTTCTCTCAAATCCCAAATAATCAGTTCTTTACACTTTAACTGCCCTGTAAGCCTTTGAGAACTCCCATTTTGAAGCAACTTTTGGCTTGCTACTAATAACTTCCCCATGGGCTGTGGGTTTTCAGGAAAAAAAGACAAAATAATAGATCAGGACCGAAAATTGCCCCATAGTTTTTAACGACCCGGTAATTTGAATTAAAGAAAATAAGATAAATGAAATAAAGAAGTTAAACATAATAAACAAATAACTTTGTGCTTAAATGTTTACTATATTTAAAATAATTACGTGTTTATGCTCTTTTACATGTTCCATTTTTTTAAGTCGATTTTCGACTCGACTTTTCATAGACCTTCAGAAAACCCTAGCTAGCCCAAAATCATAATTGGGCCAATCATCCATGATTCAAGCCTAAACTTTGAACTCTTAGTCCAATTCTTGAAAATAAGCCCAAATACCCAACAAAAAGCCTTTTAGTCAACCCATTTATTCTTTTAAGCCAAACAAGCCTTTATCATTATATTTAATTTATTAAATTGATATTTTATAAGCATAATTTGATTAAACTTAATATTCTTATATGACTAATTTTAATTATTAAATATTATGTACACTAAAAATACTTAGAAGGCCAAGTTTCAAAATTCTTGTCAATTGCCTTAATTTGAACCATGCCATCTTTAATTATATATTTCAACCTTGTAATAATACTTTTAAACTATAAATATTTGGTGCCAACTATATTTTAATTATTCTATTACAATTCAAAAGAAAAAGTGGCCCTAATCCTATTTTAAGCTTATTTTTATGCTTATTTTCTAGTAAGGTGGTGCATATATACATACATGGTCCCATTTTTATACCATTTTAATTCAAATTTCAGACCATAATTGCCCCATGGTCAACCACCCTACCCCACCCCATGCTTGAGAGCAAGCTTCTCCATAAGTCTCATCCTTGTAAGAGACTTGACCATTGAGTATGACACTTGTCCTAGACCTTCTTCCCCTCATCATTACCGTTACATGCAAACACTGTGCATATAATCTCAGTAAATCTCCTTCCCTTGGCTGAAACTCATAGAGAGAAAGACAGAGTTTGAGTAAAAGAAAGAGGAGAAAGAAGGTAGGAGGAAGAAAAAAGAAAGAAGAGAGGAGGAAAGCTTGAAGGTGTTGTTCATCCTTCTCAAAGGAGTTCTTCATAAATCTTGCTTTTCATCCCAATCTCAACAAATACAAGGTAGAGATTTAATATATATATATATATGTCATTCTCCTAGTCCTTAAAGCTTAAAAAAAGCTTGTTTCATCTCTTTCCCATGAGATGGAGATATGAGCAATTTGTCCCATTTTTAATTTTCCCCTTCTAAACTCCTTTTATTTTGAATTTTGATTATTGAATATGGTTTATAACTTATATAAATCATATATGTGAGTGGTAGAGCCATGCAATGAAGAATCAAGGACTATAGAGGATGTGCATGCATCTCATTTGTGTTTAGTCATGAGATTCCAACAGTATTTTCTTATTTTGTGCAAATTTATTTTTAGGACAAATCTCAGAGTTTTGATCTAAAGATTTTACTTTAACTTAGTATGGATGTCTTTTGCATGCACGATTTTTCGTGGAGCCAAGTTTCATGATTTTCATATTTTAAAAATTCCAAATCCGAAATGACTTGAACACTATTTAGAACAGCCAACTTAAAGTAGTGCCATTTCTTGTAGAAAATGATTTTTTTGCATGAAACCAGTGAAAAAAGTTAAATTTTTGTCTGATCTTTCCAATCCCACTAGAATCAGTCGAAATCTCCAAATACACGCTAAGTTATTGTACTTTTTTCCAAACTGTGTCAGATCTGACACTCGGTAGTTAAAATTTTTTGTCTTATCTTTCCAATCTCACTGAAATCAGTCGAAATGTCCAAGTACACACCAAGTTATGGTACTTTTTTCCAAAATGTGCCAGATTTGGACACTCGGTAGTTAAATTTTTTTTTTTCTAAAAATATTAAATCTTTTTTAGCATGGCCAAATCCCGCAGCTTCCTAACATCAATTTCCACTCCTACAAAAATATTCAAAAATTATTCATAAGGATAAGGGCACTGTTTGGATTTTTGAACTAAGGTGACAGATTCTATCCCTTGTTTTCAAGTCAGTTCAAATCTGTTAACCTTTCTTATTTTAAATAAAAGTCATGTTTAGAGGCAGAATTTGAAAAAGTTTCCTTCATGAAAAATGTAGAAGACATCTGAAATTAGTTACCTGCAAATTCTTGGAATTTATTGTGAAGGTTTACTATTTTAAAACCTTTTTTAATAGTGGCTGTACATGTGAAAGTACTGCTGTGGTTTTAGGTCCCTTGGTGTAAAAAAGCTAATTTTAAGTTTTAACTTAATTATTTTTCCATGCCTTATTATTTGTTTGGTTATATACATATGTTGGAGACTTTTATTGAAAATAATGTGTTAACTTTAATGCATGATAATATGTTGAGTATGTGACATGATTATGTGATTGTTTAATTATTCATCAAATATTGTTATGATAAAATGAAATATCCCCATGATAATTCTATATCTTGCATTGAAGTACATGCTAACGTGATTAGTATTTTATCTTTAAATCATGGGGTGGTATACTTATATTCATCGGGTACGGATTGCGCGAATTACATACCTCCCTAATAAAGTTGTTGATTAAAATGAACCTTAGAGTGATGACACTTTTCGGGAGACTATCCTGTAGATCTTTTATCTCAGAGGCATGCCCCGTAGATGGTTTCCGAGAGAGTGACCTGTGACTTATTTTTCTCAGGGGAGTATCCTATAGATGTTTTGGAGAAGTAGCTAAGTGCTACTTTGAGGGAGTACCTCGCTTGGTGAAAGATGTGAACGATTGATTGATCGGTGTAGATTTGCGTTGATCACACACTTGACCTTAATCTGAGATTCAAAAGCCTGATGTCGGGGAGTACCCACTGTTACCCTTTGGATGCCTCTGTCGAGTACTTAATTCAACTAAGATAGGCATCACCAAGGCTGAAGGAGTGCTTTTCGGTTGGTAAACTTAGTCCGTGCTGGTTGATCGGAGTTAGAATGGTTCCCACGATCATGTGAACCCAGTATAACCTAGTTTAATCAATCTTAGTAAAAGTAAAAGAGCCATCATCATGAATCGTATCATGCATATCCTATCTCAGTACTTGGTGAAATGTTTATCATGTCGTTCTGTTGAATACTTATATATACTTCTATTTCTACTGAGTGTCACAATTCATGGAATTTCATACCAGGTTTTGACGAGCTAGACGAGGCCACCACCGACTATGTCGACCACTTTGTGGAACCCTGGCTCACTTGAGCCAATTTGTAGTTTTCTTTTGGGGCACCTTAGTTCCCTTTTCAGATCGCTGTATTAAAATTATTTTACTTTTACGTTTTTCTTATTGCTGAATTATAATATTGTTACATTCCTGTACTTTTTGATTTTATTGGATGGCTTGCTTATGTCTCTTCTGAAAAAATAGTCTTCTTATTACTCTAGATATTATCCAAAATTCAGGGCGTCACATAGTTAGAATAACTATTTTAAGGAAATGCCTCTGCATTCTTTGCTACTTCACTAGGGTTACAACATTCTTCATAAGAACAAACATTCTTCGTGAAACATCATGAGAAACCCCACCCACCGCCCCCCCAAAAAAAGAAGAAAAAATAAATAAAATAGCTTGTGTATTTAAAGTCGTTCCATTTGTCCTTGTTTCATTCCACAAAATAACAACCCCAACAACGTGTGACTTTATTTAAACTCATGTTTCCCTGAAAAATAATTTCAAATTCCATGTCTACCTACCACAACCATATTAATGGCCTATGTTCTATTTCATAAATAGACCCCCACCTCCCACAAGGAATGGCAATGGGGCAGGCGGAGAGAAATTTGAATAAAAACCGTATTAAGCATGCATCCATGAATGTCAAGCAATTAATTGGCTAATCTTCCAAGAAGCGCAATTATGCACTATCTAATACTCCCTTTCAAATCAAACTTTCTTTCTAATCCTCCCCTCTCTCAATCACATAAGATGCATGGAAAACCACTTTTGCATTTCATCTAATTTCACTCTTGAGGAGTTCAACATGTTGCATCACAAGATTCACAACGAGGAGGGACGAAGGGAGCGTGCTTTGCAACGGCACGCTGCTGTGGTCTTAATCAATTTGACTTTCGAATATATTTTTATTATTATATTCGTTTATTATATTACAGTTTGTTGAGTTTGTTATCTATACAAAAAATAAAGTTGATAAAGTTGATCATATTTGTAGTTATATTTGTTTAACTATTTTTAAAAAAAAAAATGCACTTATCATTTATTTATTTATATAAAAAAATTGATATAATATTTAACTCTTTTTTGCTCTCATTTGTATTAATGAGACCCCTAACATTCAACAATTCACAAATAACCTTTTAAGATCTTAGCCAACTATAGGGGGAGCATAAACATCACCGATGCTTAACTAAAAAAAAGGGCAGCATGTAAACATGGATTCTTGGAAAGGGTAGAGTGGGTACAAAACCTAATCTCTAATTATAAAGCCATGAAAAGATGTTTGCAAGCTTCATCTAGAATTCTCAAGCATGATAACTTAGCTTTTACCAGTTTATAATTCCATAAGGAAGACACTTTGATCACAAAACTTCGCCAAGTTGCATGTTCCTTTTCTTCCCTTTTCGGTCTCTAAATTTTGCAAATTATTTTTAAGAAGCATAGACTAAGGATCCAATCCCATGATAAAATATTATCCACATGATGAGACCATGTATAGAAAGTGGTATTACTTACTGGACACTACGCCCCTAATGTGAGGACTAGGTACTATAATGAAGTGTATACAAAATGATAAACACAAAAGAACTGCTATACATCATGGGTTCTATTTCATTATTTTGTATCACCAATACTCGGATTCTCAAGTTGGTGACCTTGTCTGGAATTATAAAATAGTAAAGGAGAACAATATCTCGTCATGTACTGGGCAATATAGAAACAGCGAAAACCAGGTGATGTACGTCAGTGCCCGAAACACAAATGCAACATAGAATTATTCCACAATAGTGAAATATGAGCATCACCGGGCTAATGTTGCCCTATCTTCCCAATCATACTGGTCGTGGTAGTTGGTACATTCTAGCAAGCACTGGAAGTACATAGTCCCAGCGTCCAAAAAATTAAAGGATCGTACTAATCACACCGCCCACTTGGCATTAATGAGGACTAATTTTTTTTTCTTAATATTAATACACTTTTGGAGGTGAAGGCTACCACTTTCACACATATCAATAGATTTTTAACATATATGCATGCATTATTTACTAGTTATCCACCAGCCAATGGGCGGTGATTAACATTTTTCAAGACTAAAACATACATTACCAATCAATTTACATAACAGCGGAAACTCTGCAGAATGACATAGCTTAAGATTTGATCAATCAATCACATAACAATATAACATCCACCAAGAATTAATAGCAACAAGAAAAATGATGAAAAGGGGGCATTTAGAATCAGATTCTCCCAATTTAATGATCAAGAGAAGTGAAAGCCCAAAAGGTCTAATCAATCAAATTTCAAATACCCAGATAATATATCTCATCGATAATTAGAAATCAATCACAATTTCTTTCAATTGACATGCTCTGCATCTTCAGTATTTCTATATATCTAACAACAGTTAAGCATCTATATATATAAGGTACCTGCTGAAGGAGACCAGAGAGGAGGCCAAAGAGCTGGGCATCTGGTGCGGTTGATTTTCTTTCTTCCGCCATTCTTTCGTCTGATTTTTGTGAGCGTTGGCCTTAGCCCTTGGGTCCGTATTCTTGTGTTCCGTTTGGGAGAGATTATAAATTGAACCCCAATGTTCAACACTCGTGACAAATAAATCCTTATATTCTTTGTTTTACCAAATAAACCCCAAGATTTCTCTCAACTTTCCATCCATGTCTGTTATTTCACTCATGGGAACATGGACAATTTTTGCAATTCACCCATCTCCTCCTCCTCCTTAGGGATGAAAGGACTTGGATACAATGGTGGCTATGGCACTCTGCCTATTTAAAAAAAATCCACTAATACTATTAAAGTAGCTTGAGCAGCATAAATTATTAATGTACTAAAATAAGATATGGCTATCTCCCTACATGATATACTATTTGCACAGTTAGAATGAAAAATTCAAATAAATTTTCAGTTTGATATGTACCTTCTTTTTTTACTATGGTTAGATCAAATTGTATAAGGGGCATGATTTGTCAAATTTTATATAAAGAGCATCATTGTGTGGGTTTTGTTTTTTCATTAAGTACATATAAATAGTTACTTCGTATAAATACCGAAGTTTAATAGATAAAAACTTATAAAAGGTTTTAGCAAGCAATTTTAGGTTGTAATCCATTACTTTACAATAGGTGTGATCCCTTAATGGGCCAAATGATTAATATTTCTTGCATTTTTTCTTTACATGAATATTTGTTTCAACTCTCTAACCTAGTGCCCCTTTCATTAATCATAAAATTGTGTTTGTTGGGTTTTAGAGGCATTATTATTGACTCGTGGTTATCTGTTTCTACCAAATCAAATGAAATTTCTAAAAAAATATTCCTTAAAAAAGATCTTACTCCACTCTTCATGAATGATCAGAATAGGGATCCAATCGTTGCTATATAATAGTTTAGCTAACACAGTTAAATAGTTGAGTTTAAATATTTAAGTAATTAATCATTTGTGATTTTTTATTCATATGCTACTAGAGTTAAATTTATTTTTCATGTATTAATTTGGTATTAAATTTCTATTCGTTTAGTAATACTTGAATTGAAATATGATGATTTATATAAATTGTATCAAAATATTTATGTCTTCGCCCCCATGAAAAATCTTAATTCCGTCCCTTCTCCTCGATAATTTTGTTAACTTCCCAAGCTTCTTTTCCTTGGCCCACTCACCACTGCTCTTTTCTCCATTACTCACTCAGATGTGATTTTGATGTTGAACTTTCAATTTAAGTTATTAATAAATTTTTATTATTTGAGTGTAACATACACATATGAAATGGTACTATTATGAAAAAGCATCCAACATAAAACTACAAATTTGGATTCAAATAATTTAAAGGTGATTGAGCAACATAGTTGTCAAGAATTTTGCTTACTTTTGTCACTTCTAATTTTTTTTTCATTTTTTGACTAAATTTTTTTATTTTTTTTCGAATCGTCTTGATAAGATAAATTTAAAAAATAAATTTTTTGATCAAAAGATTAAAAAAAGTCAACTAAAGACAAAAATAAGCAATAAAAAATTTGGTTTATTTGCTTATTTTAGCTTATTTTTATTTTTTCTGAATTTTTTTAATATTTTGATAAAAAAAATTTACTTTTTCAGCTCGTCTCCATGAGAATATTATAAAAATATAAGAATTCGACTAAATAATAAACAGAATTCACTAAAGATAAAAATAAATAATATTAAAAATAAATAAGCAATTACCCCAAAAAGGGCCAATATAGGGTTATTTTTGAATTTCAATTACCATGATTGTGATTTCAAGTCACCATTTTAGATGAGTTGGGAGGTTAGAGCATGAAAGGAGTGTTGAAAAAATAATTTAAAATTATTTTATAGTGAATGAGAAATTGATTGAATATCATAATGAAAGAGTTTAAGTTGTGGGGGCGAATCCTCTACATATAAAATAGATTTACTATGAACAACAAACCTTTTCGGTTGTTTCATGTAAATCTCTTCATTCAATTCACCATTCAAGAATAACGTCTTCACATTCATCTGATGTGTATTCAAATTAAATAACGCAACTATAGAAATTAGCATACGTGAAAACGTTATTCTTGTAACCGATGAATGTGTCAAAGTAATATAGACATTCATTTTGTCTATTTCCTTTGACTACAAATCTTGCTTTATACTTGTCAATTGATCCATCCGCTTTTATCTTTCTCTCGAATATCTATTTATATCCAAGAGATTTACAATCGGATGGAAGATCCACCAGTTCCCATGTATGATTCTGAAGGATAGATTCAATCTTGTTGTTCACAGCTTACTTCCATAAGGGGCTTCAGCATTGGATAATGCCTCCTTGTAAATTCGAGACTCATTTTCTAACAAATAGGTTAAAAAATCTAGACCAAATGACTTAAAAATTCTAGCCCGTTTACTACATCCAGATTCTTCATCGTCTTCTCATTCTTGATCTTCATCATGATCATTACTTTGAATAGTGTCATAAGTTCCTTTTACAGAACTTGTCTCTTGTCTAGATTTACAAGAAAGTATATATTCAAAGAACACTGCATTTCTTGATTTAATAATAATATTAACATGCATATATGAAATTTTGAATTTGTGAATCAAAAATCGATATACACTACTATTATTAGCATAACTGATGAATACACAGTCAACGGTTTTATGTTCTAATTTTGATCTCTTTGATGTAAGCACTTCTACTTTTGTCTAATACCCTCATACTCTTAAGAATTTGTAGGTACACATTCGACCTTTCTACAATTCATAATGTGTCTTATTCGCTTTCTTGTTAGGTATATTATTAATAATATAATTAGCTGAAAGAATATCTTCCCCTACAAGTTCTAAGGTAGATCCGAACTAATCAACATTGCATTCATCATATTCTTTAAAGTTCTATTCTCCCATTCAGCAATACTATTTTGTTGGGGAGAATATGGTGCAATTGTTTGATGAATTATACTATGTTGTGAATAGAATTCACCAAAAGGCAATTCATATTCACCACTTCTGTTGCTCCTGAGAGCTTTAATATTTTTTCCAAGTTGAGTTTCAACTTCATTCTTGTAACGTATAAACATTTTTAATGTTTCGTCTTTACTTCTAAGCAAATAGATGTAGTAGTCATAGTGTCAATACCATACTGTATTGGCCCGTACCAAACAGTACGTACCAGTTTGGAACAATACCGGTATGCTAATTACTTAGTTCCGTACCAGCCAAAATACCGGTCTGTACCAGCCGTACTGGTCTATACTCAGTAATACCAGATATGTACCGGTCCATAATTAATTTTATTTAAAAAAATAAAATTTACTTATTTGTTTTGCTTCTAGTTTTGTTTTTTATTTTTATACTTCAATTCAAGTATCAAATGTAGCATAAATGGAGAGTTCTAAAAGAAATCAATGTTAAATTATTATTAAAATATTTACATATTAAATTTTATTATTTTTAAATTAGCTATTTTATTATAAACATTAAGATTAAAATTTAAATTAGACTATATAATTAAAATCTTATTTTAAATATATAATTATGTTATACTAAATTATTTATTATTGAACAATATTTTTTAAAAATATACATATAATATTTTATATCGATAAATCTGAAACGGTACTCGGTATTCATCGGTACCAGTACGTACCATACCAATGAAATAATTGGTATACTATTCGGTACGGTATTCAGAACTATGGTAGCAGTATCTAGTGCGATTGGCAATAAAAGTAATGAAATACTTTTTACTCTCTCTTGTTTGAATTGATTTAAAATCATAAATATCAATGTGAATTAAATCCAGAGACTTTGTATTTCTTTCAACAAAATAGAAAGTGACCTTAGCTAATTTCGCCTCTACACAAATCTCACATTTACGATCGAGATCAATTTTAAATTTAGGCAAGTAATTCATGTTAATTAATCTATACAAAGAATTATAATTAATATGTCCTAATTTACCATACTATAAAGAGGACTTAACAATATAAGTTGAAGAAGATTCACTTTTATTCAAAACTGGTTTTGGTAAAACAACTGTTACATTCAACTTGAACAGATCGTCAGTCTGACATCCCTTATCCACAAACATCCCACTTTTTGCAAGTACAAACTTGTCAGACTCAAACACTAACCTAAATCCATTTTTACTCAACAAAGATCCAGAAACTAGATTCTTGTGAATGTTTGGCACATGCAGCACGTTATTGAGTGTAAATTCCACCCCCGAAGTCATCTTCAAAATAACTTTTCCTTGGCCTTCCACCTTGGAGGTAGAAGAGTTCCACATATATAGCTTTTTTTCATTTATCGTCTGATAAGTAGAGAACATTCCTCTGTCTGAACAATGTGGCAGGTAGCTCCAGTGTCCACCCACCATTCTCTTGGATTTTCAACTAGGTTTGTTTTAGACACAACGATGGAAAGACTGGTGTCATCCACCCCCGTAGAAAGGTTGCCCACTTAGGTCATATTGGCTTGGGCATTCTTCTTGTGCTTGCTGCGATAGTCCATTGCTCGATGCCTGGACTTATCACAGATGTAACACTTGCCCATGAATTTGAATCTCTTGGAATCCTCGCCTTTGCCACCAACATGCTTTCTCTTCTTGTTGTTGACCTTGAGTGCGTGTTCCATAACATTTTCCTTGGACTCTATCTCAGTTTTTCTCTCAAACTTGCGGTTGTCTTTCTCTATCCTCAATCTGACAACCAGCTCCTCCAATTTCATTTTGTTGATCTTATGTTTCAAGTAATTCTTAAAATATTTCCAGGCCTGCACCAATTTCTCAATAATAGCAGCACCTTGAAAAGATTCACTCAGAAGAATACCTTCTGCATGAATATCATGCAGGATAAGTTGGAGATCTTGAACTTGTCCAATAACTGGCTTTGAATCTACCATCTTATAATCCAGAAATTTACCGTTGACGAATTTCTTTGCACCGGCATCCTCCGTCTTATATTTGCGATCTAAGAATTTTCACAGTTTCTTTTCCGTCTTGATTAGACTATACACGTTGTACAGTGTGTTGTCCAATCCATTGAGAATATAATTTCGACACATGAAGTCAGCATATTTTCATACATCCATCGCAGCAACCACCTGCCGATCGGTTTCACCTTTTGTCAATGCCAGAGTATCTTCATATAGGAATCTAACCAGATTCAGAGTAGTCAGATAGAACAATATTTTTTGTTGCCAACTTTTAAAATCACTTCTATTAAATTTTTTAATGTTTTGTTACGATTCACCGGGATTGTCGTAGTGACAATCGGTATCACAAAAGGTACAAAAGGTGAAACTAGGACAAGGGTAGGGGTAACAATAGCAGTAGTAGATTCCATAGTTTAGTTTCTATTTTTACAGAAGCAACAGCAAATAATACTGTTTATTAACCTGAAAAAATAAATCTAAAAAAATTTTATTTTTCTTTTAAAAAACTGTAATTAAAATTAATATTGGAGAAAAAAAATATTTTTTTTCCTTAAAAGACTGCAATAAACTAACACTATAGATGAATAATTTTATTTTCCAAAACTGCAAAAATCTATACAACGCAGATTGATTTTCAAACAACTATTTTTATACCATAGACCAGAAATCGTAATTTAAATAGTATTTAATATGTAAAACTGTTATTTAATTCACAGAATTAATAACACTAAAAAGAATTATAGAATTTAATAAATTGTAATTAAAAAATAAAATAGAAAGTAATTCGTCCTTCTATTTTAGGGAAAGTAATAAATCTATAACACAGAATATAAAATCAAATTATAAAAAGGAGAATTTGTCTTAAGATTGTTGAAAAAACTAACAAATAAAATAATCTGTTTTGTAAAAAAAAGTATAAAACAAAAACAGTGGCGAACAGAACAGCTGAATAACAGAACGCACAATAGCAGCATGAAAATTAATCAAAAATTAAAATTGCTATTGCAAAACAATTGTAATTAAACTATGTACGTAACATAGAAAACAGATTTGCAGAAACAAGAAAATTGAAATAGAAATACTGAAATCTAAAAAGCCTGTGTACAAGAGAATTGTAGATCGAGACTTATGTTTGAAACGATCTCTTTAAACAAATTCGCCCTGGCAATGGTGTTTCGAGTTGAATGGTATTTGCCTCCCAGAATACAACAATCGATAACCTTCGAAAGCAGCACAGTAATCCAAAGACTCAGTAAAGTGAAGTAATGTTTAAACCCACTCCTTTTGAATGACAAGAATGCGGATTTAATGCACAAACAGAAGTAGAAAAGTGAAGAATTTTGGAATGAATTGAGTGAGTAAAAACTGGCAGAGCAGTAGCCTTTAAAAAGGCATGGTTGGTGCCTTTTCGGACTGAACCAACCGTCACAAACTGGTTCAGTCTGGCGGTTGGATTGCTAACAAATGCGAACCGAAATTGAATCCAACGGTCACAAATGGTTACGAAAAATGGTAACTTAATTCGGATTTTAAATAATTAAAATTTTCTAAATTCAAAAATTTAAATAAATAATTTTTTTGTAAAAAAATAAGGGTTGACTTGACCCACAGCTCGGTTCGGCACAGCCGATCGGGCAGTGACGTTGGTGGCGTGCGTATGGAGTTTGGGTTGAACCCATCATTGGGTACATCTTTCCCCATCTACAAGATTGAGTACCATTGAGGGACACACCCATTAGATTAAGGTTGGCTTATAAAAGCCAATTAACAACCCTTCTCCCAATAATGTGGGATTGAGTATAAGTTATTAACTTTTACTAATTTTAATGGTACACTTTTAGTGTCACTTTTTCATTCATTCGTTAATAGTTTTGAAAACTACAAAATTCATGATTAATCTATTCATTATGAGGAACATATTTGGACTTGAATTCATCAAAAAATATTGATCTTATCCAAAGTTATTTAACTTCAAAATTAGATAAAAATCGTGTTCCACCAAATTCAAAACCCACTTAATTTCCAACAATTTTTGTACTTTGTGAATTCTTATAAATAAAAGAAATCAAACAATTGAAGTATTTTTAACAAGAATATGTAAAAATATTAAAAACAAAAAATTATTTATTTAGCAAAAAGATATTTTCGTCTTGGGTACAAAAAAATCAACTTTATTATTTTTTTAGATTATAGTAATTTAGATGAATTTACAAAGTAAAATATTTTATCAAAATACAAAACAAATAGAAAAAAAGCAACAAAAATTATTAATTTGTTTCAAGTTTGGCTTTTTAGAGGTTTAGCTTTAGAGAGAGAGAGAGAGAGAGAGAGAGAGAGAGAGGGGGGGGGGGGTTAGATTATTTGAGATAATTTCTTTCAAGCATTTTTTTTTTTAAAATTTCTATAATTTTATTTTTTGATTTTAAATTATAGTGTTTAGAATAATTTCTGGGCCTTTTTACATTTTGAGAATAGAATTAATTTTTGAATAAATTACATCTATATCCCTTGTATTTAAGTGTAATAACACTGATACTCCTTTATTATTTGAAATACTACTATCCCCTTACTTTATTATTTATGTAACAGTTTGGTTCATTCGTCAATTGACTGTTAGTTACCCTCCCTTACTTTATTATTTTAACAGTTCGGTCCATCATCCCTTACTTTATAGTTATTTTATTTATAAAATGTTTAATTATTTAGAATGTAAATAATTTTTTTATTCAAAAAGTATAAGAGAAGTAGATTTTTATAAAATACCAAACAGTTGGTTAAAAACTAATTTCTTAAATAAAAATACTAATTTTTAAGAAAAAACTAATTTTTAATAAAAATACTAATTTCTATCGGGCCCATATTTTATTATATTATTTGGTCTATCTCTACCTTGGCTTGAATTTTGTAAATCACTCTAAAGATAACTAACGTTGATTTCGATTCTATCATCGTTGTCGAATTGTCACACCCAACCAGCATGACCCGCACTTTTATATCGAGGTGCCTGCACCATAATCTGGATGCCCCCACAAAACTCACTACTTTGTGGAAGAATGTGACCACATCTCTTCCCCTTTGTGCACACAACTGGAGCGATCACCGCCACTAACCAAATCAAGAGCAAACGAGACTTGCTTCTGTCGAGGTGTACATATGTCCGTCACATCTTTTAATTTTGAAATGTTTAATTAAATTATATGAGTTAAAATGTGATAATGATAATGGTTATGGATAATAATTATATGTCTAACTATGCATGAATATAATTATTGTGGACAAATTGAGCGAGCCTTGGGGTGTCGGACCAAAATTGAATTTCTATGTAAGTTTCTTTTCTTTGGTGTGCCTTCTAACGAGGGACCATGATCGATTCGTAAAAGTACCGATCAAATCCTACAAAATATGCTTCGTTAAGTCTCGATTATGTGTTTACTTAAATGATTTAATAGTATTTCAATGTTAGCATTGGAAGAAGTAAGATGGTGAAAAAATGGTCTAAAATGGATCAAAAACTGTCAAAGGTTAACAATTTCAACGTGGAAGCCAAAAGTATCAAAACAATGTTGTTCCGATTAGATCTCGGGACCCGAAGACCCGGCACCATGAGTGGTAATACCTCAAAATTCAAGAAACTTGGTAAAAAAGTTCAACTATGAAGAAAATAAAGTTTCAAAGAAAGTTTGGCAAAAAATATGCAAAAAATGAGTGAAAAAATTGACATACCTTCACTATTTTGGTTATACCTTTTTGTACAAAAATAATTTTGATATGAGGCTAGAACCATAGGAAAGTAGACTTTTGGGGCTTCAATTTGAACACAAGAATGACCCTATTTGAAGTTTGGATGAAGGAGTTATGATCGTTTGAATTTGGAATAACAACGTAGTCGCGTTTTTGCAAAGTTTCGTCTGGACGAAAATATAGGCCTCTGAACGAAAATTGATCAGAATGATTTGCATCCGGGCGGAAATATAGGCGTCCGAACGAAAAAGTTACTGTTGAAAAAGCGTTCGAACGGAACGAGAAGCGTCTGGACGGAACGGGACAGTCAGAATTTGATTGAAACACTGAAACAAGGGGCGTGGATCATCTCTATAAATACAAGGCTTGGGGGAATCATTCAGTTACTTTTAAATCTTCAACAATCAGATTGAAAACTCGCTAGGAGACAAGTGTGGAGGCTCGAGATGTGACGAAAGATGAAGACGGAGGATCCTTAGAGATCATCCCTTGCTCTCTCCTTGGTTGTCTGTCAAGCGTTGAAGGTTCGTTCTAAGCGTCAAGATCTCCATTTTCAGCGTTCGGTTGGTGTTTTGGTTGGTTGGAGGTTGCTAGGAGTTTGGATCTTGTTATTTTAACACCTAAGAGGTAGGATTTATGACTATTCTTTAATATTTTCTTAACATGAGTTGTATATTTGATTATATATACATGAGAGCATGAGGTTTGTATTTTTGGAACCCTAGACTAGAGTTTGAAGTTCAAGCATGTTAAATCTTGGGTTTATGGTTGATTTGTGATAAATCTATCATGGGGTATTTGTTGGAGACTCACTACTTTTTGAAATTTGAAAAGTAGGGTTTGAGTTGGGTAAAACCTATGAAAATTGGGGGATTTTGGGTTAAAGATCCAAATGATGAAATTAATGAATGATTTGGGAAATTTGGGGTTGTGAGAACCTATTGACTTGTATAAACACCATAAAATTGAGGGTTGTGAGAACCTACTTTTACGAGTGTTTTGATGCAGGAAATTAAATTTTTGAGAACAAAATTGGAAAAGCTACTCAGAGATGGACCGCTCGAGCGGTCTATCAAGCGGTCATGTGCATTTTCGATTTCTCTTTTGCAAGTAAAAAATGCTACAACTGCAAAGAGACCGCTCGAACGGTCTTTTGACCGATTGAGCGGTCTGCCTTGTTGGGCGATTTTTGTACCTTTTTATTTTAAAACTTGTTTTCCAAGTGGGTGTTTGTTTAAGGTTTTAAGCCTTCTTTTGTGTACCCTTTTTACTTTAAATCATGGTTAAATTTTATTAAAACGCTTTTCTTTTTAGGTTTTCTCTTGTGAAACGTTGGGGTTTCCATGGTTACGAATTCAGGGCGTTACATTATTAGTCTTGTTGCTTGAAGCTTTCCTGTGAGCATCCAACAACTATTGCTCTCGCATCTTGTCAGTATCCTGTACACCATCTGATTTGCTCACCTATGCACATGTACTACCCCATCGCTTTTGTATCCCCATGCGTCTATTACGTGTGCCTCTCCGCAACTGTTATTCACCCTAATCACTCTTACATTTATCTGTATATGTCGTTTAGTTATACTACTCTTCTGATATCTTGTTGTAGCTCTACCTGTCATAATACTCTCCACGAGCCTATAGAGGTTATCAATTATATATCCCTACAGTACATCCTTGTTTCTTGTCAAAACCAAAGAACTCAACCTCCGGATGAGAATCTGCAGCCTCTTGAATCCAACATCCCTAGAGAAATTAAATTCTTCGTTAGATTCAACACATGTCTAGCCCCAGCTAATATCAAAATGGTCCCATCAAGCCTACAAAATCACACTGTCCTTATGTTGACAACTTTGCTCGCTACACTATTAGCTATCTTAACCGTACCTCTATCCCATGACCGATACATATCAAAATATTCTTTGACTGCACACATATGAAACGAACATCCAGAATCTAATATTCAATCTAATTTTCTTGTACCTGATTAGCCAAAGAGCTTTTTAATTTGATTTTGATGATTTTCATAATTTATTTTCTAAGAATAAATAAATTTAAATGGATAATATTTTATATTTCTAAAATGAAAGTGTTAACACATCTTGAACAATTAAGTTGACACCTTAACCAAAAAGAAATGACTTATATTTCAAAAAGATTCAAATATTTAAGCATTCTTAAATAAGAATATTTCGTGTTGATCTTAATTGAAAATTAAGTCAAATACTTTTAAGGCAAAGTATACTTGAAGCTTATCAAGTGTGTCAACACTCATTGATCAAATAGTTTGACACCTTAACTGTTTTACAAGTTGATCTTCAAGTACCAAAGATTTAGTATCGACACAAAGAAGTTTTGTGTCAATATAAGAGAGCCGAAACTCTCAGGACTCAAATTAAGTAGACACAAATCAATTTTGTGTCGACACACAAGTGATCCTCACTTTTGGTATCCGAAAGTTTGGGTTGACACAAATGGAAATTGTGTCGACACAAACAACTGAGACGTCCTGCAGATTTTGGTGTCGACCCCAAAGCACATATGTGTTGACACAAAAGTCCCGAGCCTGCCTGCAAAATGTTGGTGTTGACCCCAGAGACCAAATGTGTTGACACAAAAGAACCGAGGCTTCCTGCAGAAATTCGTGTTGACATCAAAGGCAAGTTGAATCGACACAAAGTTGTTCCTCTGGATAGTGAAGTTTTCAAATGAGTCGACACCACATTCAAATGTGTCGACACCAGAATGTTGGAAGATAGAATGCTGAAATTGTGTTGACCCCTCATAAAATTCATGTCGATCCAACCACTTGAAGAACCCTTCCCTAGATACTTTGTGTCGACACCGAAGGTATTTGTGTCAACACCTGCGACGAAAATTCAAATCGCGGTAGATCTCAACGTCTGGATTTTTAGCATTTATTGCTCCCACCTACCTCCAACGGTCATGATACCACAAAACTTATATAAGGAGTTACTTCTCAGCATTTAAGAAAGTTGGAGACTTGTATTTACTGTTCCATTGCTTAAATCAATCTTAGAATCATCAAGCTCACATTTATTGCTGTAACTCCAGTTCTTGTTCCTCATTTCACTTTACCTTTTCATTTATTGTAAATCATTTCTGTAAAGAGAGTGAGAGCTCATCATTGATACTCTTCATTTACTGTAATCAAGTGGAACCTTGAAGCTTGTAAAGGCTTGGAATACACCCGAAAGTATTCTGAATAGTGGAAATACTCAAGGGAGATCTTGAGGAGTGGATGTAGGCTAGGATAAAACCGAACCACTAT
>JAOTRH010030490.1:0-21123 GCA_034768845.1 Heliamphora exappendiculata | reverse complement strand
TTGATAAGTTTATAGTTTTTATTATTATAAGTTTATTAATTTATTATAACTATAAGTTCAACAATTAAATGTAATAAACTTGAACAATTGAAATAAACAAATGCGATATAAATTTTATTAATAAAAAATTAAATGTGAATAATTTTACACATTATAAGTGTATTGTACATGTTCAAAAAATAGAAAAATTGTATCACTATAGGTAAAGTACATCTCAATTAAGTTAGCACATACAAGTCTAATAATTATTTGTAATATTCTCTACGTAAAATACATGACAAATAAAATATAAAATTACAAATATAAAGTAATAATGTTTACATATATAACAAATAATTTAAAAAATCATTCTGAGTCTGATAATTTTTCAGACGTACCATATGTGATAGTTTTTAAGTCTAATTCGAGTCTTTTTTTCTCGTCCATTTCTTGATACCTTTTCGATGCGTAAATTGTGTATCGTATAATCATTAATGCATTGATCAATTCCGAAGTAAGATTGGATCTGTAGTTGTTTAGCACCCGTCCACTTGCACTGAAAGCTGACTCCAAAACAATTATAAAGACATGAACTGCAAGTATATCGCGAGTTATCGTAGATAATATTGACCACGACACCTCGTGTTGTTTTCAATAATATAAAATATCAAAATTATCTCCATTTAAATTTTCTACAGTTTCAAAATAATATTGGAGCTCTATAATAGAACTCCCATAAATCTCAGAATGCCGCTTAATTTTTATTATAGACCAATTATCGTTATGATTTTGAAATAAAATTCTAATCGCGGGTTGTGTTGATTGAGCTATTATATAGGTTTTATGTTCATCATATAAATATTTAAGTGTTTTATTTATTGGTTCAAGTTGGTTTGTATTACCATAAATATTTTTTTAAAAATATTATAAACTAATATTTTTACTCATAGAATCTAGTATGCAATATATTCCAAAAATATATATTCTTTTATTATAATATTTATCAAATTTATCTTTCATACTAAATATCATCTGATAATAATTTGAATTGATTACAAATTCATCAAACATTGCGATAATTTGTTTTAATTACAATAAAATTAATGGAGTAGTAGGAGTATAAATATAAGAAAATAATTTTATTATTTGTTCAAAAATTTTATAAATTTTTTTATATACATTTAAATTATCCCAATCACTAAGTATTGGTAGAGTAAAATTAATTTTTATATTCATTTTAAAAAATAAATTAATTACTTTTCTTTATTTTATTGCTAGTGTAACATATTATATATCGAGTTTAATCAAATTTCTATATCATGTTGTAATTTTTTATATTTTATATTTTCTTATTAACATATTTTTTTATACATATCAACTCTTCTGGTACTATTATTTATACATTCTATTACTAACCTAACTCGTTCAAGAGATTCATTGTAATATTTAAGTCATTTTTTAACAATTAAATTTAAAATATGTTCAGAACAACGAACATGAAATAAAGAACCAGATAATGAAATTTGTAAATTACGTTTTAAATAGTTAACACATTCATTATTATAAGAAATATTATGTAAAGTAATAGAAAATATTTTTGATGCAATACTCCATTAAACTAATTCTTGTCTAATAACTACACTTAAAGAATGACCGGTATAGAAAAATTCTATAGTTTTAAATGAAAATATTTTTTTACATAAATTTCAATCGTTATCGATAAAATATGCTATAATACATTAATATTTTTTAGCATTTTTAGCAGTCCATAAATTAAAAGTTAAACTAGTTTTTCTTTTTAAATTTGTAAATAAAACCATCAACTCGATTTTAATTTTATCAAATCTATTTAAAATTTTATTTCTTGTAGTATTTTTAGAAAAATGTTGAAATTGAAAAATAAATCTGCTTTGTATTATTTCTTCAAATGCCGATTATTCACTCATTAAAAATAGTTATTTCTGTTTTATTATATAATTGACAACAGAATTTTGTGCGCGAGTAGGTTAATAGAAAAAATTAATAATATTACAAGTTGCACCCCTACTACTATTTGCATTTGTGAAGTGAGATTAAGATGTGCATTTTAAGGTGATTATCAGAATGTCTACGTAAGTGGCTAGTGCTACTCGATGTGTGATCTAAGCCCTCATTTGTTTCGACAGATTATTAGTTCGAAGTATAGTCCAATTCAATACTTGTTAAGTCTCTGGACTAGTTATCCGGACGGATTACTAATCCGCTATATGAGGGATAATTAGTGAGGGTAGAGGTGTGGGATTAGAAATGATTGGATTAAGAAGTGAATTTAATTTTTTTTAAAAATAAAAAAAAATAAAAAAATATTAAAATAAATAATCTAAAATTTAACAATAACATAAAATTTAACTTATAAATTTATTAAGTTAATATAAAAATAAATTAACTTAATACAAGAATAAATCATTATCTAGTCCGTTATTTAATCATACTTAATTCAAATAAAAAAAAAATAATCCCAGCTCACTACTATTCTTACGTCATTACCAATCTCCCCTCACTATTAATCTAATTCAATCTAGTCCGAATTATTAAACGAGCCCTAAAAATAATTTATTATAAATTTTATATTTTGTTTTAACAGTAACGGTGTCATTATTATTTTTTTTAAAAAAATTTTAAAAATTTTTACATCTAA
Source organism: Heliamphora exappendiculata (assembly GCA_034768845.1). Classification (NCBI taxonomy): domain Eukaryota; kingdom Viridiplantae; phylum Streptophyta; class Magnoliopsida; order Ericales; family Sarraceniaceae; genus Heliamphora; species Heliamphora exappendiculata. The sequence continues at coordinate 18,467 of JAOTRH010030490.1, read as the reverse complement.
AACTTTTTTGCTAGATGAACCTACAGATGTAGATGCACCAATAGATGTTGATGAAATAGTTGGTGGATTAAAAATAGGAGCAGGGGAAGTGAGATTAGAACCACTAAGTAAAAATGTAAAAATATCTTCTTTTTCATAAACGGTAAATATATTTAGATCCGTCGATAAAATAAAAATTTATAAAATTTTAAAGTAAAATTGATAAATTAGATAATAGAGACTAGAAACAAGTAACTTATAATTAAATTTTAAAAATAAAATAAAATTTAATTTTTTTTAAAAATTAATTCAAATTTTAAAAAATGTATTCAAAATTTAATTAAATATTACAAAAAATAAATTAAATTGCAGAAAATAAAGTAAACCGAATTAAGAAATTCTAATCTTTAATCTTGATTTCAATTGATTTGTGTTTTGATCTTAATCTTGGTTTTTAATTTTCACTCCTTGATTCGTTACCAATTGCACCGAACTCGAATATTACCGAACACAATTATGGCTAATTCATGAATCACCAAGTAATTAGAGAGAAGAGAGTATAGATAGTATGAAAGTGTTTAGATGAAAAATATAAAAAGTATGGAACCCTATTTATAGAAAAAAAAATGTAAATTACAAAAAAAACCGTACAAGTCATTGGCGGGGCCTGGGTCGGGCTAGGCTCAACGATCAAAAAATTTGAACCCTTGATTTTGAGTTAAAATTGATCTGAGCCATTAAATTAAAAACTGATTGTTGGGAGGGGGACTGGGCCGAGCCCAACGGCTAGCCTGTGCCTGGGCCTGTGAGGTGGCCTGTGGGCAGGTTTTTGGGCCGCGGGTCAGCCCAGCCCACGAGCTTGGGAAAGGAGGGTTAGCCCAGGCTTGAAAATGTGTAGTACGGGCTCGGGTCTTGATCGGGCTAAATCTACAAAGTAACGGTTCCCAAATAAACCTGCGTAAAATTATTTAAATTTGGACCTCAAATCTGGCACAGCAAAGAATAAGAAAATATTTAAAAATATTTTAATATAATAAATGATATTGATTAAATTTTAACATTCCAAATAAAAAAAATATGCCTTCACAGCACCCCTGCTGTGATTAGGTCCCAGTTCCAATTTATTGCGAAAATTCAGATTGGAAATGACTTATTTTTAGAAAAAATTATTTCTTGATAATTGTGGCATTACTTCACATAAATATGGGCACAAATGCATTTGTGTGGGTTTAATCTTCTGAAAATGTATATAATTCCATAACTCATACTTTTTAAAATATATTTCTCGCATTAAGCATATTTTTAAAATTTTAATTGACACTAATCTAACTTTTAAATTCTACTATTAGAAACTCACTTCTGTGAAAATGTGTTACTCCTCTTCTAATATATTTTTAAAAATTGATTGAAAGTAAATCAAATTTAAATTATAGGAAAAAAATTTTATCCTCTTGAAAAATATTCTCTAACTCATAATTTTTAAAATGTGTGTGAGACAAATATCTTTTTTAATATTAAGAATTTATTATACATAAAAAATTTGAGACTGTGATTGATTTTTTTTATTTTTTAAATACTATTCATTTTTCTTTCACTCTTTTACTTTTGAGAAATTCATTTCAAGTCCCGACTATAATTTTACAATTGACCTTTAATAATTTATTATCAAAAAATAATTATAAAATTATATTACATCCCACGGTGCTGTTAGGCACAGGCAATTTGTTAGTTACTTATACACGTCACTCAATTATTTGCTGAAAATGTGAAATTGTTAGGTCTTTAACGTTTATAATTTTTTATTTTTTTGTTTATAATAAACACTAAAATATGTTATTTTTATTTTTATAATAGAATAAAAATAAAAATATATTTAACATATAAGTATTTAAAAAATTATGATCAGAGATAGTGGTCGAATGTACAGCCATTAATAATAGCAAGAGATAATTAGTAATGGTGATCAGATGTGGTGGTGGTGGTCGAAAATTGTGATCGAATGGGATTGTAGGGACAGTGGTCGGAAATGATAACTAAAAGTAGTAGTTAAAAGTAATTGAGAAAAAAAAATAAAATAAAATATATTTACAAAATAAATGATAAATTTAAAAAAAATTATTATTTTTCAAACACTATTCATTTTTCTTTCACTCTTTCACTCTTGAAAAACTCATTTCAAGTCACCACTATAATTTTACAATTAATTTTTAATAATTTATTATCAAAAATTAATTGTAAAATTTTATTATATTACATTCCATAGTGCTGCTAGGCAAGTACAATTTGTTAGTTATACAAGTCTCTCAATTATTTGTTGAAAAGTGAAAAAAGTGTTATTTAAATTCATTCTCTCTCTTTGTTAGTTATTTTGTAGTAAAAAATATTATGTCAGTATATTAATATGATATATTTATTTAATACATATATATTACATATTTATAATTATAAAAATTAATCTTATATTAAAATAAATAATTATAATATATTAATATAATTTCACATTAAATTAAATAAATACATATTATATATATATATTATATGTATCAAATAAAGACACCATATTAACAAGCTAATGTCTTCTTCGCTATTAATACAATAATTTATTCTCTCTCCGATTTTTGTCAACAGCACACTAATATGTGAATCAGAGTCTGGTCACGAAGATTCTCAAACCCGAACTCCTTACAATATATGTGACCCCACGATTTGATCTACTTTACGTAAACGGATTTTTCTCTATAATTTACAAACGATGAATTTACACAACCGGAAACAAAAAATAAAAATAAATAAAAGTAGTTAGTCATACGATTAACCGAAGAATTGAATCATCCTTCCTCTGCAAAAGGGAAGTGATTGAAAATCAATTCGATCTAGAAAAGGTAACTAGAATTCTCGTATAGAGCCGGCGAAAGCTCAGAGTTCAGTGGATTCTCCATCCACTTGCAAAGATTTTGAAAACAAAAAAGGAGTCCATCAAAGAAGCGTCGTTGTTGATGATCGTTCCGATGGCGGAGAGAGAGCGGCGCCGACGGATTTCGGCACAGAGGGCAGGTGGCTCTCGCTCGCAACCAGGCCTCGATGCACTGACCGTGAAATCTGTGGTTGCAGGCGAGCAATCGAAACTTTTCGCCGCCAGAAACGGGGCAGAGGCACACCGCGCAATCGAGTTCTTCCAGTTGCCCAAGCTGATCATCTTCTTCTTCTTTAATCTCTTCTTCCACCTTTGTTGTGTCAGAATCGTTCCGGTGGCGGTGGCGGTGGCGGCGGCGGAACATCCATAGAGCAAGCGAAGAGTACAATGGCTTGGCGTATACACGGAGGAAGGAGGCAAGAGGCAGCCCCACGAAAACAACTATGGCGATCATCTTGCTAGCTTCCATACAACTGGAATTTAATACTTTTCCTCTCATAGGTAGAAACCCTTCCATCCTGATTTCTTCAGAGAAAAATTGTATTTTTGACTCTATGCTCTTTCTCCCTCCCGCAATATATAGATGGTGTTTGTTGTTATTTAAATTATTAGTTTATAAATTATAATTTATAATAAAAATTATAAATATTTAGTAAAAATTATAAATTATAGTTAAAATAGAAAAAATAATAATTTTAATTTATAGCAGAGCTGTGAATATTTTAAAAAAATTATAATTTATAATTAAAATTAATTATAAAAAACTAAAATTTAATAACACTAATTTTGCCTAGGAACTTGTGTGAAAGTTGGTAGGCAATAGTTTATGTAAAAATGGTAATAGAGAGTGGAGTGGGAGGCAATGTCTCATCCTCTTTTAGGTAAAATGGCAATGGGCCAAGGAATCCTCTTTTAGGTAAAATGGCAATGGGCAAGGATGGGAGAGGAATGTGGTGTTTTATCTTTGCTCTTATTTTTTTTTATTGGTATAAAAAAAAAAGATAAGAACCAAAATGCGACGAGTGTGAAAATATATTGAGAATAATTTGTAAGGTTTAATAGGGCGAGACTAATTGAAGTTATAGATAATTAATAAGTAAATATTAATAAATTGTTAAATAATTAAATTTAAAATATAAATATGTACAATAAAGAGAAAATGATAAATAAATATAATATTTTTAAGTTTAGGATAAATGAAATTGACTTCTCTTGAACATTCTTGTCCAAACTCTGCCTTTTAATACTTTACTTCAATATCTCTATTTTGGTACTGAGAACATCTCTAGCTAAAAAGCTCCCAATATTAGTTAATATTTTTTTTTTACCACTCCAACAAGCTTTCTATTTTAGAAATTACTAGATACTGTGCACAAATTATGTATGTACAAGACACATTTTTTAATAATTAAATTAGTTAATTAAATTGTAAAAGTTGTATTTTTAAATTTGTTAACAACAGAATTAGTTAATAGAAGTTATTGGTTAAATTCATTGAACATTTTAAATTGGCTTAATGTTTTAGAAATAACTAAATTTAAACGGTTCCCTTACGAGAGAGAGAGAGAGAAAGAGAGAGAGAGACATCAAGTGAGTGCATTATTTTTATAGAATAGTATATATTATACGTGTTATAGTTTTGATTAGTTTAATTTATCCAGTTAGTGAAAACCAATCAAATTAAATTAATTAATAAAAATTTACTATATTATCAATCACATCACTAATTATGTGTTGAAGTATTTTATTTAATCAAAATATTTAATAATATTAAAATCAATAGATAAAAAACAACTAATTTTTAAAATATATTTTAGATAATAAAATAATTATTAATATTGGAATTGTATTTGAGTGGCTGCTTATGAAAGAGAACGTAGAATAAGAGTCGCAGCCCATAGACTACTGAAATTGAAGTCTTATCTTATCAACAACAACAAGAAGAAGGTCAGACTTCCACTAATTTGCTGAAACACCTGGAAGCTGCACATTCGCATATTTGTCGACAGCCTCCCAACTCTGACTTCTTTTTACAACTCCAAACTCGAAAAATTTATGGACCATTCAAGTCTATACATTATGTTTGGATTAGCTTTTTTGAAATTTTTTTTTATTATTTAAAAGTATTTTGAAAATTTTAATTATTTAGTCTCGGTTGATTTTTTCATAAATTTTTGCATCCATATTTTTACAAAAAAAAAAAACTAAAAAATTTATTAAAAAATTTAATCTAAACATAAGCAACTTTGGGTTCATTCTACTATGTCAAATAATGATTTGATCCTGAATTTTAGAAACATTATACTAATGTAATTAGTTCGGTTCTTACGGGAATAATTTTTTAAACCGATCAACTTAACTCGAGATCTGAAAGCAAATATATAAATTTCACAAAATTATTATTTATATTACTTATACCTTTAGTTATACTTAAAAATGAGAAATTTTTTTTTAAAAAAGTGAAATTTAAATTACTAAACTAGACAATTTATACAAAAATATTAACCTGCTCATAAAATAAGACATATACTATTATCTTAGAATATTTTATTAAGAAACAAATTTGATTTAATTAAACTGAGGTTCCAACTTAAACCAACCCAAGTTTATTCAAATTGGGTTAGTTCTGAAGTATTATTGGATTCAATATTTTAGAACCAACCTTGATTGGGTCGGTTATGGGTTAAGTTTCAACCCGACTCATGCTTATCCCTACATTCAAGTAATGATATTATAACTACCCGAAAATTATTAACAATTAGTTGTTAGAATATGGGCATATGTATGCAATTGAGTATTTAAAAATTAAAATAAATTAAATAGTATAATAATTTAAAGTTTAAATTATGAATAATTTTGTTTTTAAAATTAAGTAATGAAAAAAGATCTAATGGGTAAAATCAAATGCGGGTGTTGAAGTTTAATGAATAAAATCATTTGGGGGTGTTTTTGGTATCAAAAAATTGAATAAGAATATTTTTGATATTCAAAAATCTACACAATTTTATTTTAAAAGTCACACCAAATAAAGGTTGTCTTTTTATCTATTGCTATAAATTATCATAGTATTTTTGTAGTATTCATTATATGTTAATTTTTTATAAATAAAATGTTTGATATCTATTAAATATGTCATTCATGTTTTTCATCTACTCAATAAAAGTTAATTAATATTGTTTCATTTGGATTACTTTTTTTTACATTATTAAATTAGAACATTACATAAATAAAATAACGTAATGTTCCGAAACTTGTGAATAATTACTCTACAACTACCCTTCGTGAGCCATAACTACTTAATTAGGCTTCTTTTAAAATATTTAAAAGATTAAGTTTTTTACTAATAAAAAAGTTATTTTATTTGGAATAATGTGACTTTTGATTTTAAAATTGGTTAGAATAATTTCTTACTTTTTTTTTTGGTTAAAATGCATAATGTTGCATTTCCTCACTTTTCGGCATTTAAGTTTAGCTTGTGTTTGGATTTTTTTTTTTTGCGGTTTCATTTTTAGTGAATTTTTTTAATAAATGTACTTTCTAGATTCCTCTCATTATGAAAAATTAAAAAGTAAATTTTTTTATTAAAACCTAGAAAAATTCATAGAAGACAAAAAAAACCAATTTAGCAAGCCTTTTGCCTTTTTTTTTAATTTTTTCTTTTTTAGTTAACTTTTTTCAAAATTAACCCTCACGGACATATTATTTAGAATCTTCTTCTCACAAGATATCAAAAAGTAAAAAATTAAAACCAAAATATAAAAAAATTCATAATAGACGAAAAAAAGTCACAAGATTTTTTAGTCCAAACATAGGCTTATTTGAATTGTCTTTTTGACTTTTTTTTTAAAAGATAGTTGACTTTTTTTGGGACGATATTACTGTCGGTTTCTACAAATAAAAAGTTAAACATAAATTTTTGTAGTTTTTTTTTTTGGGTAGTAAACAGTGTAATTTAGAAGAAACTAAAATATAATTTTTTAAGAGAAATCTAAAGAGGAGCTTAGCTTATAAAAACAAAAACAAAAAACAAAAAAGAGAAGCTAAGGCATGTTAAGAAGGTCCGAGCACCGCGGGCTTGCCCGGCCCAAGGTTAGACCAGGCCCCTTAATTTTCTAGGTTAACTTAGTTAGTTAGGAGTGGCCCAAACGACTCAATGTCATGAAAAAAACTAATAAAATCCAGACCCTCTGTGGGCCACGAAATCAACGCGCGCTTAAGCATTGGGCCTGACCCATAATGACGAAGTGCAAAGCTCTATCTTATTGACATTTTCCCAAGTTGAAATCTCATCACTCTCATGTGGTACTATTTACGTGGTTTTATACAGTAAGTTACAAATTTGAGTAATTATTTGATAATTTAAGATTACCATATAATATTATTTACGCCGTATTTGTATTTAATTATATAACGAAAAGTATTTTAATAAGATAATAGTACATTTATTGAGTAAGTAAAATATAAAGAATAATTCACAGAAGTAAAGATATATGTAGATCAAGAGGAAAAAATTCTTTATAGTAGTCTTGTGTTGTGCAAAAAAGACTCATAATAATCATAAATGAACATAAAGAGACAAATTTTACGTGGTTCGACAATTTATCTACATCAACGGGTGGCAAAATTTAATATATAAAGAAGGAATTACAAATTATTCGACTCTCATAAATTCTCTGTCTCTGTCTCTCTCTCTCTCTAACAACTTACACATGCTAATTATATAAACATACAATCATATTTATAGGAGAAAAACAATGACCAAATTCAATCATACTTTTGCTAGTCGAGTTCAAAACTAATTAAATTGGTGCAAATTTACATTCTTCAAATTTTTCAAAAAATCAAATTGGTATGATTAAAATTTAGAAACATGATAGATTAGAAGTCTAACCCAACTCAAATAGGATTTAAGCCAAAATTTTTAACAATTTCCACTTTGATGGGAATTTATCTTTTAAACAAATCAACATAACCCTGCCGCCACCAAATGCACTAAAAGTTCTCAAATTTCTGAAACGAACAAATCGATAGATTTAACTTTACCTCCAAATGTGCTATGTGGCACCAAATTCACCTAAGGTGACCAAAGTTTCAAATCAGACATATTGACAGATTGATGTTGCCTTCAAATGCATTTTGAGACGCCAAATGCATCTACATGTGCCAAATTTCAAAGTTAAACAAAACATGAATAAATGCACAGATCACGTTCAAACCAAATGTGAGCCAAGTAAAGCGGTTACTCAAGTTCTAAATTTTGTCAAGTTCAAGTTGTATTGAAACTTGCCACAAATGACACATTTTGTTATCCAAATTGTCAGCATATCCTCAATTAACAAATGCAATTGAATAACTAACACAAAATTCATCTATTAACAAATTTCATCTGTAGACAAATTTCAACTGAAAACAAATTCCACGTGAAGATCAAACTTCTTATTATGATTCCTCTAGACAAACAAATAGATTGCATCCGCTACAAAATTCTCAAACCTTTAACTTCTATAGAAGATTCAAATAGACGATCATTCGAATATAAATTAATTCTACAAATAATCAATTTGAACCCAACAAACAAAACTCTCAACAAATTTTCAACCATCAAAATTCTCAAGCTTAATCATAAATAATATTCAACACTTAAATAAGACTAAAACAACCATTTTTTCGCTTCAATAATGTAAAATAAAATTTTAGAAGGTGAATTGATTAAATTTGATATCGCAATTGAATTTAAAACGGCCAAAAACAATAGGAACCAATCTGACCTAATAAAAAAAACCACGCAAAAATACTGAACGATTAAAAACGAAGTTGGACAAATTAAACCGATTTAAACAGAACTAACGTGCAGAATGCCACTCAGAGAGGATTATGCACGCGCAAATCGAGGAGCAGAGCTATCTTTCGACGGAATCAAATAAGTAGCAATTATCTAATGATAGGTTAAGGATGCGTTTGGCTAACACAAATTTTTACAGAGATTTAATCCAAGCGTAAGGGAGCATGGGACCTCCAATGTTGACGTATAATACACCGTTAGAATTACTTCAATGAGACAAAACTTCGAGTATATTCAAAAATAATTTTTGACAAATTCAAATTCTCAGTAGAGAACAAAAATAAAGTTTTAACCAAAATTTTAATATCACTTGTTGTGCAAAAAAGATCTAGAATAATCACAAACGAACACAAAGAGAAAAATTTTACGTGGTTCGACAATTTGTCAACGTCCACGGGTGGCAAGATTCAATGTATGGAGAATGGATTACAAATCACTCAATTCTCATAAATTCTCTTTTTCAAACAACTTGCACACACTAATTATCTGAACATACAATCATATTTATATGAGAGAAACAGATGCCAAATATAATCCTATTTATGCTAGACAAGTTCAAAACTAATCAAATTTGTAAAAATTCACATTCTTCAAAATTCTTTAAAAAATTAAATTAATATGACTAAAATTTAACAACAAAATAGACTAGAAGTCTAACCAAGCTCAATTAAGATTTGAACTAAATTTCTCAACATCTTGGTCCAAACTTTATTAAACATAGACAATAGGTTGCCTTCTACTTATAGGCTATATATTACGGGCTACTCTCTCTCCATTTATATTTGGTGGAAAAATTCTCAAGTCTCGAATGCCGAAAATTATTTAGTAATTGACATACATTAGGAAAAAAAATTCAACAGTGTTTTGTTGTCATATTTTTATTAATACTAAATGGATGTTATTATTTTTTTTCATATAGTAAATATAGTTCGTATTGTTATCATATGTTTTTTTGGTGTAGACTTGCTCTTGGCCCCTCTAATATAAAATTTCACTTTCATTATAACTCATTAATATGCATCGAGTATATGTATCTTATTTTTAAAATAAATATGTTTTGATCATGCGATTATTAAAATTTTCATAATTTTGTTTTTGCAATTTTAATAAAAAAATTAAAGTGTATTGTGTAGATTGAGGCATTATGTTTCCTACTTTACATGCTTTGGGTCAACACCTTTTAATTCTAAGTATTTTTTTTTATTATGTACTAAGATCAGGGCCGGGCCGGCCTTGTGTGTGAGCCCACTAGGCGCCCCTAATTTTTTTTATCAAAAAGTAGGATTTTTAAATTTTTAATACCTTTTATTTTTTTAAATTTAGTAAGTAAAAATTATATTAGAACAAAAAGCCCAATTCAAACAAGCCCAAACCCAAAATTCCCCGCCAAAAAATTATTTTATATATTAAATTGAATGCAATGGATTGTGTATAGTATATTGCTAATTATATCTATTACAATTGTCTTAGGAAAAATAAGTATTTTCAAGTTAAATTTGATCAAATCTTATATGTGGTCAACTATGTCATAAGAATAACTAAATAGATTAGTAATATTGTTCACTGGAAAAGAAATAGTAAATAAACTTAATTATGCAATTTTAATTAGTAGTAGCAAAATATTTTGAAATATAGTTTTGAAATATAGTTTTTAACTGATAATTTGCTACTACTAATATAACTTTTGTTTTATCTTGATGTTAAGGGTGTTTGACTAAGCTATTGGGAGTGTAACCTTTACTTTTTTGCAATATTAAGTTATAGTTTTTTTTAACCCAACAATTTTTACTATAAACAATATATAATTACTTATTGTTATATAAGTAACTAGTTTCAGGAACTAGCTAGCATAATTTTTAAATACTCATAATTTCTGTTAAAAGATACAATCTATAAGTAATTAGTTTCAGCAATGACAAATACCACCATTATAGTTCTTGGTTTTATTTGGTGTTAATTTGGTTATAAATTGGATGCTGATGAAATGTGAAGCAACAATGTGATACATACCTTTTCAAATTTTTATAATAATTCTTTCAAATAATATGTACCTTTTCAAATTTTCATTCTAGATGTGTAGAATATATAGTCCCATTGATGATTTTTTAAAACTCCAGCCATTGAATGATAGATCTTCATCCGCAATTAACGGGTTTTTAAAATCACACTGAATATATGTTAGTTAAATTCAAATTTCAAACTAGGGAAGCATTAGTTTATCAATTTTGGAGAGAAGGCCATTGATGATTTTCCAAATTTTACTTCAAACACAGATTGCTCACTCTTATTCTATTATTTTTGGTTGATGGTATGTATAATCATTAGTTTTCAATTTTTTATGTCAATTAATAGTTGAAGTAGATTCTATTTTTGTTGAGAAATTTCAAAGAATAGTTTGTGCATTTCTTTGCCTTTAGAATGGATATTGAGATATTTTACAAAATCCATTTTTCTTTTTTTTTTTCTTTTTCTTTTTAATAGTTTCACATGAATTATAGGAAAAATAGCGTCCAATGTGTTTACTTGTAACTAAGAATTTCTGTAACAAACTAATACAATTTCTCAACTGGTTGAGATCTTATAAAGGTAACCATTCGCACAAATATTGTGTCGCAAAAATAGGAAATGAAGTTCTTAGTCCGTTTTGAAAATGATTCCGTCAAAATTTCTCTAGATTTTTGATAAACGAAAGTCAAACAAAATTTACTAGGTAACAAGGCCATTTTGAGAATAAAAATACAAAACGGGACTTTATTTTGAAAAAACAATGGTACGAGACCAATTCTAATACATATTTTCGTAATAAGCCGGGCTCGTTCATTAAAAACCACTAATTTTTTCAAAACAATATGTAAGTATAAAAGTTTATAATACCCTTTTTAAGATGTGTGTTTAGGACTCCCAATATTCTCTAAGCCAACTTTGACTAAAATTGCATTACATCATGATTGTTAGTTAATTATTTACTCGAGTTGGATCGAAAAATTCAAACTTAAAAACATCTCCCTCGTAAAATTAATTTCTTTTACTTAATTAAAATCAATTAATCATGTCCCCGCTCTATGTAATTTATGTTAATCAATTAAATGTTGTCGGAAAATCATTTTAATTTCATCCTATCTTCGCAAGTAAGAAAACTTAGGAATCAAAAATCGTTTTACTTTGAAACAATCAAGGACCTGATCCCCACTATCCCAGAAAAAAAATAAAATAAAAGAAGATAATTAGGGACCTAAACGTAAAGTTACTTTCTCGGGCGGGAAAACCAAATGGAGTCCAATTTCTCCAACTAATGGATTGCACTGGTTCAAATTCAATTGAGCTCATTGTAATTACAAACGAGTCCACTTTAATTAAGGATACTAATTATTTATTTTATTATTCTCAGTGTCTATTTATTCAATTAAAGCATGAAAACTATTTATACAAAATATTAAGTTAATCAGATATCGCTAAAAATCTTAACAAATTATATTTTTGTTGAAAATAAACAATATTTAAACTTTATATACACACACTACAAGTGACAAAATAATATTTGTTAATAAATAATTATTTTCAAAAATACATCACATTCATAATAGCAACTTTTTTTTTTTTTTTTTTATAAATTTTTTGACTAAAAACGTTAAAAAGATAATGTTGTCTGTTCGTAAAAAAAGCAAAAAATTAAAAAATTAAAAAGTCAAATCAAAATATAAACTCTCGAATTATTTTATTTAAACTCTCATCACTTTTAAAATACAACAATACCATTTATTCATAATTTATTTACCACCACTACTAATTACGTACATATAATTGTTAATATCAAATATATAGAAGATTTAAATTATTTATTTTGAATAAAAATAAAAAAAATTAACTTTTTGTCTAAACAATCAACTTAAAAACAAAAAACTAATTTTAAAACTAGTTATCCTTAGAGTCCTATGTATTAATTGTTATTGAAGGTGTGAAATAGTTAGAGATCTTACCATATATATGGGCTTGTTTGTTATTTCGGTTTTAACCGAACTTTATCGAGCTTTGCCGAATTCCTAATCTTCTATTTTTATGTATATCTCTTTTGAGTAACTCGTAGGTACTTGTGAATTTAGAACACAGAGATATACATACATACATTGATTCGTTTTGTGTGTGGGTAAAAAATTACACAGTTAAATTTTCATTTAATTCCAACTTGATACATGGGTGGCCTTTATCTCTTTGGCCTTGTTTTAATCTTTGACAGGGTTCCCATTGTTTGGTTTTTATTTCTTCCAATTCTATATTTTATGATTTAATATTGAGATGATTAAACACGTTGTTCTTAATATCTCTATATTTTTAAATGTACGTTTATAGAGAAACAATAATTGAATTTTAAAAAATATAAAATGTTTATAAAGAAACGATAGTTGAATTTTGAAAGATATAAAATGCTACCGAGTCATGCACAATGAGTGCCAAAAATATACTCTTAAGAAAAGTCAAATTTTCTTGCCTTCGATGCTTTGCCAATAAATTTTTTCATCATCATTGAATCTTACTTTGGTATGTTTATTTAATATTCTATTTAAACTAATATTTCAATACCCAGAATTTCATAAATCTGTTTTGTGAGAATATTTGTCACAAAAAAAAACTATTATCGTGAATTTTACCCTTTTTTTTTGCGATAACTGAACGCTCACGTGAAAAATAAAACGATTAGTTTCTTTTGTCGTTTATTTTTTGTCAACTGAACATTTTTGTTTATATTTTGAATTTGTGAGAGGTTTATAAAGAGAAAAGAAAACTATGGGAAAAGAAGATGTTCACAAACTTATTCAATATTTTATTTTTCATATTATTTTATTTTATTGCCAGAAATTTGAATTCCAAACATAGTCTTATATTATCAAGAGTGAAGAATTGCATGGTGTTAGAGTATCTCTATTAGCTAGCTAACATGATTCTTCAAAGCTATTTTAAGTTTAGGTACAGTGGCTCAACAACTTTTTGTTGAGCTACCACCATTCACTCAATAGATTATTTTTAAATATTATTACTATAATATAACCATAAGCTTGTTGAGCTACTATTCACTCAATAATTATTTTTTTAGGTACTCAAAATTGTGAGTTGAAATGGTACACACAAATATTAATTTTTTTAAAAGAGTAAGATACATTGAGAAATATGATTGTTGAGTATATAATTGATATTAAATTGTAATTGTATTAAAAATAAAAAATAAAAAATAAGAATGAACAAAAAAAATAATATTTTAAAGGAAAATAGCTAAAATTGAAACTTTTATTAAAATACATAGTAAAAAAGTAACTAACTAAAATAATAAAGTAATATTTTAAATAACTATTTTAACTAGCATAGTTGCTCTTAAATAGCTTTTTCCCCCTCATTTGGGCAATTAATTTGAGAAGTTATTTAACGATAGAGAGTCACGTTAATATGATGAGGTGGTATATTCAACTAATATATGAGTATTATATATTTATAATTTTAAAAAGTAAATTTTACATAAAAAAATAACTATTATTACACATCAGCATAATGCAATATTAAAAGAACACATAACCCTCGTATATTAATTGGGCACACTATAATATTAACTTGTTGATGTGGTATTATCTATCTGTTAATTAATTTATTCTTTTCTCCACAATGGGAATGGTACAATGAGGGTGTTTTTAACTTATAGCTCAATTAAACTTAAAATAAATTCAAACAAGTATAATTATAACTTTTTATTTATTATTTTTGATTTTAAAGTAATAAACACAAATTTTATAGTTTGAAGTTATAAATTATAATTTTAACAAATAATTATAATTTTTATTTAAATTTATAATTATATTTTTGAGTTATAATAAATAAATTCATAATTTCAATCATACCAAGCCTCATATATAATTTTACTGATATTGTGGAAAAGTGCTTATGTGGTGTTTGATGATCCCATTAGGGATTTGAACTGTCCAGCTACGGTGATCAAAGTGATTATAGAATGGGTTTATGGTAGTATATATTTGGTATTGTTGAAATTAATTATTTATAAATTATAATTAAAAAAAGTATTATAATTTGAAATAGAAATTATAAGTACTTGAAAAAAATACTAATTTATAACTAAAACTAGTTATTTATAAAAAATTATAATTTATAACAAAATTATGAGTAATTACAAAATAAGGTTAACTTATTATTAAAATTACCAACACAAAATTATACGCTACAATAAGGTAAAGACAAACACACATGCGGTTGCAGTTTTTATTTTCATTCTTTTTTAAAAAATTCTCTGAAAATAAATAAAACGTGTTTGTTAGAAATTTTTAGAAAACTGTTTTTAGAAAAATGAGTTAAAAAATCACCTAAAAACTAAAAATCTTGAAAATGATTAAAATTGTCTTCATTTTTTTTATCTTCTACGAGACTTAGTATATTGAGAAATAATTTTTAATTTTGACAACCAAATACATTTTTATTTTTAAATATATTATGAAATATTTTATCAAAATTCTTGTTTCAAGTCTATTTTTGTAATAGAAGCGTAAGAAGGTGGGTGGATAGTCGTTTTCACGGGCAGACAAAACCCATTTCACCTGAAGCTGGGTACGGATGTAAATAGTTCAATTTTCTTTATTTTTTTAAAAATTTCTTGTGAAAGTAATTATTTTAGTTTATTTGTTAAAAGATTGAAATTGTCATTAAAATAAACTAAACTATTATAATAAAATTAGTTTTTTATTTAAAGTTTTCAAATATTCGATACTCAACAGTTACTAGTATATATCTATAAATCGATTGGTTTTGATTTATTTTGATTTAATATTTATTGAATTGCTTTTGAATTAAAAATCAAATTTTCTTAAACCGTGTAAACTAATTTATATTAAAAAAAATAATTAAAATTAATTGATTTGATTCAATTTGATCAATTTATCCGACGCAGACAAATTTTTTTAACTCCCTAATTTGGGGTCACTGGAGCCGCTGCTGCCCTAGTATTAATTTTAGGGTTTAAAATGTTTATTCTGTAAGTGTTATTGAATATATTATTTATATAAAATTTAAATTAACTAAATATTAATAAATACATGATTGAAATAGTTTTTAAAATATAAGGTTCGACAAACGTCACAATAAAAGAGTTTGGTGTATTTAAACTTTTAAATTTATAAATTATAGTTAAAAAATATGAATATAACTTTAGACAGAAGTTATAAATATTTAGTAAAAATTGTAAAATAATAGTTTCAAATAGTAAAATTTGTATTTGTCAATAGGAGTGTTTGGCAAAACTAGTGATACTCACTTTTAACTTATTGTTATTAATTTTGGATACAAGTTACAATCTAACCATTTCAAGTACCCATAACTTCTGCTATAAGTTATAATTATTTTATTTTCTTCTATTTCAGTCATAAGTTACAATTTTATTAAAAACTCATAATTTTTGTCACAAACTATAATTTATAAATTATTAATTTTAGCACTCCCAAACACCATCAATACATAAACAAAATTTATAAACAAAATGTTATAAGTAGACTTGTTGAGATATTAACTTTTTATTAAATTATAAACTAAAAATTAAAAATTTAGCTAAAATAAATACCTTACAGTACTGTAGCTTTGCATAGAGAGAAAAAGGAGAAAAGCTCCTCTCTGTAAAAGAGTTTTAAGAAATTGTAGGGTGCAATTTAAGCAAGCAGAGTCTACCTTGATTGATTTGTTACTTATTTGTCCCACCTTCAGGTTCATAATGAAGAGTTTGGCTCTTTTCCAAGTTTTAAAGAATTGAAGTGGCTTTCATTCATTTGTTGCAAGGGTCTAATTGGATGATTTGATTTATACATTTAGGTTTTGTTTGGTAATTTGATTTTAAGGTATGTTTTTTATTTAAAATTATTTTAAACTAAATAAGTAAAAAATTCGTTTGGTAAACTATATGGGTAATGTTAAGCTAAGAGATAATAAGTCAAAATTTTTTGCTTAAAGTAATTTTGAGCCAAAAGAGTTTTAAGTTATAAAAAAATTATTAAAATTGTTTAAAATTTATTTTTACGTAATTTTATATTTAACATGAATCTTGTTTGATTGATTTTTTGATGAGAAAATTTTAAAAATACATTTTAAATAAAAATAGAAGTGCATAATAAAAATTATGATATTTTTTAAAATATATATAATTATTTTATGTAAAAGACAAAAATTCTAAAAGGTTAAGCACCTTGGGGGTTCTTAAATGAGATTTTTAAAATTTTTTTGACTTTAAATTAAAAGACAAAAAAATTGAATTTTAAGCTCTTTGCCAAACAAGACCTTAGTTAATCATAACCAACAGATTTTCTATTAAAAAATCACTTAATGGAAAGTTCATACCCACATAATCAAATAACATTGATAAAAAAAATAACATATATAATTTCAAGAGTGGACAGTCTATTTTTTTTTTTTTTTTTTTTGAAAATTAATGTGATTCGATTATATAGTTACCACCGTTATTCAATTAATTAAATTTATTATATGAATAACTTTTTGACAAGTAATACAACTAGTGATTCAAATTATTTAGGTAAGCTAGGAGGAGCCCTGTTTAATAATTAGGTCTCTATTTTTTTAGAGAATTGAAAAGTGCCAAACGTCATAGTCCATAATAAATTAGTGGTTACTTTGATGACCACATGACCATTAGTTTTTTTTTAATTAATTTTTCTTTCAAGATAAATTAAAAACTAACAGTATTTTTAACTAAAATAATTAAGAAAGAAGTCCCAAAAATAAAAATAAGCCAAAAAGTAATCTTTTATTCCCAAATTAGTCCCGGTACTACTTTCATTTTTTTGTTGTCAAACAATTTTAGACATTTACAAATGGAAATTTAAAAATATCACTTACTAAGGTTATGTTTGGGATAGTTTTTTTTTTTTGGCTTTTTGTTCTGACTTTTTCCCCATATTTTTGAATTTTTTTTGATTTTTTGACTCATATTTTTTTCTTTTTAAATTTTTTTATAATAAAACAAATCTAAAAATATAATTATTTTGGTTAAAGTTAAAATCAAAAACCTTACAAAAGCTTTAAAATGTCATCTTTTCCTCTTAGATGAACTTCCTCTTTTTTTTTTTGTTAATTTTTTTCTCCTTTTTAATTTTTATAATGAGATAAATTTTAAAAATATTATTAATTTTTAAATAACGTACAAAATAAAGCTATCAAAAGACAAAAAAAATAGTCATATAAATAAATTTATCATAGACAGAGCCTAGGACTAACATAGCATTGCATTTATTTCATTTGATTTTGACTTAAAATTGAGCTTTTAGGGGTTTTTTTTTTTTACAAAAAGTTATAAAAATCAATTGTCAAAATTTTTTTTCTCTCTCTCTCTCCATGATAGTTTCTCTCTCTGTAGAGAGAGATCTTCACAAAGGGGAGGAATCTCCACATATGGAAAAAGTAAAATCCATGTTGGGGCAAATACAAGCCTCTGTCGAAGACCTATAAACCTCCATACATAGATGTATTATTAAAATATGCTAAATAAACTAATAGATAAAGAAAAAAGATCAACCACTATGAGCAGCACAAATCTTTTTTTCACAACTAATTAGAATGGTATTGTATTTGTTGGAATCTGTAAATTTCATTAGTTATTGAAATTTAGATTTCAATAGCTGGATCAATTACAATTGAATTGGCCATTCAATTGCAATTGAAGCCTAGAAACCAACAGCCATG
>JAOTRH010030479.1:0-54615 GCA_034768845.1 Heliamphora exappendiculata | reverse complement strand
TATATAAATTAATTCACACCCCAAGGTTATTATGAATAGTGCATATCCTCTTAATCCTGAAATAATTATTGATTTGCATATATTTAATATTCGTTATTTTGATTCATTAGAGGGTGCGATTTTACATGGGTCTGTATTCCCGGTGAGTTGGATAACGGTATTATTTATATGATAAATATTAATTATTGCCAAAATTCACGTTCCGATATATCGGGATTGACGATACCCTCTTAAGGATGCTTATAAGTTTTGATCAGATCAAATCCTGCAGGTGGATTTAATTATCTGGCGACCAAATAAGTTAAGCGGAAGGGTTTAAGGAATATCAAAATGCCAATTAAATTAAATTATCAGTAATTAAATTTAATTGGTGGGTATCAGGAATCTTAACGTGGGGAGAAATAATAAGTATTTAATAACAGAAACTCAATGCTAGAAGATCTTGAGATTATGAGTCAAATTACAATTATAGTTCTTTAGTGGTGTGAACTGCAATTTAGTGTTTTATGAAAATTGCAGAAACTGCTACATGTCTTTCCATAATTGCAAAAACTTCTAGTAGGTGTCTGTATTCCACTGGAAGTCTAACTCATAATTACTCCCTGGTTCCTACTGTAGCCCTATATATATACGAGTAGGCTAAACCTGTTTGAGATTGATAGTTCATATATCATTATTATTATGATATTATTTTTGTCTTTCAAGACTTAAATATATTGGAATTCTGCCGGTACGAGTTCTCGGAGGATCATAACTCACATTACGTTCGAGGATTGCATATGAAAATACAGTAGAAGAACTGACTGGAGCTTCAACTCAAAATCAAGTCGTAGCTGAAGATTAGATCGACAAGAGGTATTCATTTAAATTAACTTTGTTTGCACGGATTTTATTTTGATCGTTTCTCGTCAAAACTTTTATCTAGACCTGTTTCGGCATTTTCCTGTTATGTTAATTTTTACCGAAAATCGTTTGCAAAAACAAAGATCCTGGCAGTATTGCTTCTAACAAATTGGTATCAGAGCCGTTTTATTTTTTTGTTTACCGTTTATCGGGGCCGGGTAGATTTAGAACTGTGCTAACTTTGTTTTGCAGGCGTTCTAAATCTCGATTTTATGATCATCATTTATTTTCATATTTGATTGAATGTGGATGATAATTATTAAAAAAAAATTTAATCACGGGGTCGAGCGTGATAGATTAATTTTTTTAGATCGAATGTGAGTTTACGGGACATAGATTTCGATGTAAAATATTCTATATTCTTTAAATTTTTTTTAATTTATTAGAAAAAAAAAGAACATGTATAGAAGAAACGACGGTGGTTAGCGGCGGCAATCGGTGGTGGTTCTGGTGATTTTAACTGCAAATAAATTTTTTTTATTACTTTATAATATTTTTTTTCTTTAATTTTTTTTTAATTAAATAAAAAATAATAATAAAAAAAATAAAATAACGGCCGCTGCCGCAGCCTTCCAGCGCAGCCAAACAAGCCGCCGGTCTTCAAAGCCGAACAGCCATATCCCAAACAGTTTCGGCACAGTGGTGCACATCATCCCAAAAACAGTCCTGTCCCAAGCGCCTATCACAAGGCAGCAGCTTTTTGTTCCCAACAGAAGCAGCGGCTTTTTCCATCAGCAACATGCGGTGGTGGCTTTTCATAAGGCATCCAAACAGTACCCAAACGGTAGCGGCGCAACTTCCCAGCGTTGGATCAAATCAATAGCCAGCAGTTTCCATGTGTCCTAAAGCCAATCACAGTGAAGCTTTCCCAAACAGTCGGGTTTCCAAGCTTTAATCGCAAAAACGCTATTCCAGGCGCAATTTTCGAATCAGCCGCGACAATTCCAAAAAGCACTGAAGCCTCCCAGGCTGTTTAGGTATTACAGGATGTTTTGATTGGCTTAAAATTTTTGATATGATTTATCATATATAGTCAAATAATCTTGATATTATCAAGATACAAGAAATTTATTTAGAATGGAAAATTGAAATTCTTTAGAGTTTTGAATAAATTATAAAATATTTTATAATAAAAAATAAAATTAAAATTTTTTAATTAATTAATTTTAATTAAATAAATTTTTTTTAGATATTTTATTTTTTTACAAAATATCACGTTTAAAGATGATTTTTTTTAAAATTAGATATCTTTGAAAAACGTGAGAATTAATTCTAAATTTTGAATTAATTAAATAAAAAAATATTTAATCGAAATAAATTATTATTTTTAAAAAAATGTGAAACAGAAAATAAAATAAATAAATACCTTTAATTACTACCTTAGTTGAAAAGCTACAGGAAAAATTGTACATTTATTAAATTTTATTTGTTACGCATTTAAACACAAAAAGATGATTTGATAAATCAGAATCTTTGAAATCGTATACACGGAAAGATGCTTGATTCTTTTAGAATGTGTGACTTTCAAAAGATGGTTTGATAAATCAGAATCTTTGGAATCATGTACACAGAAAGATATTTGATTCTTTCAGATCGTGTGACTTTCGAAATTAATAAAATTATTTTAATTAAATAAATTTTTATAACCCTAAAAAATATTTTAAAAATCTAAGTAAGAGAGAAAATTTATTTACAGATAAATTATGCAGTTTTCATCACCAGTTTGTAGGCGAAACAATTAAACCTTGCGTGTCGGCAGTAAGGCCTTCCTCCCCAATGAACAGATTAATTGCGGTATCGCCAGTACAAATCTCATTTAGGAATAATTCTGGATAATTGTTAATGTCGATCAATTCACCAACTGAAGGGCTCATTGCGAAGCGATTGATTTGGGATTATGTGATGATTAAAACTTAGCTGTATATAATAGTATCCTCTCCAACTGAGGCACTACTATTATATACTTGATTGAAACTGTGTTAGCTATTTAATTTTACTTGGCATGGTCAGTTGCCTAGATAGTAAAATTAAAAAAAATTGACCTGTCTAGTCTTATGAAGGATAGTAGACGTCCTCCCAACGAGGCATGCTATTCTCAGGTTACCAGAATGGTGGCGAATTAATTTTAAAATAGTAGAGGGAACCAAATTAAAATGAATTCAAAGTTTTTCTCAGCATAATTAATCGTTTTTTAATTATGTAATTCTCAGTATTAAAATGGATTTCAACCCACTCGCTTCATTACTCAAAGAAAATAAACTCACGGGACCAAATTTTTTTGACTAAAAATGTAACTTGGATATAGTTTTAATTACAAATGGTATTTCTTTAATACCAGAAAATGTGTTTGTTTCTGAAAGAGATTCTTTTTCTGGGCCGAAAGGCATAAAAAGGAAAAAGTTCAGAAATAGGAAGACCCAGTTTTCAGGGTAGTTAGTGGGCCACAGACTGATGTAAAAAAGTTAAAAGGCAGATATTTTCGCTGCAATCAGACCTGGCACTAGAAAAAGTTTTGTCCAGTATTTCTCTGAAGGCAGAACAAACAGGATAATTTCTGTTCACTGGTTGTGAAAACATGTTTAGTGGTTTTATCTACCGGTACCTGATGTATAGATACGTGAGTCACTAATTATGTCTACAATTCATTGCAGTGGTTCTAGGAAACCCGATAACTTTGTGATGGAGATATTTACCTACATATGAGTAATAATACAAAAGTAACAGCAGTTGCAGTAGGAGATGTCACTCTCAGTTTTGGTAGAGTTCGGATTTTAATATTGAGAGATTGCCTTTATATACCTGCCATTAGAAGGAACTTAATTTCCATTTCTGGATTGGTTAAAGATAGATATTTGATTTATTTTAATAACTTTGTGGTTATTAAAGATAATAAACTGGTTATCTTTTCTGGTACGTTGGTGGATGATCTTTATATTATTACTCTAATTTCTCATACACTGCAACTGACTGAAACGAATAATACATCTATATTACCATATAAGAGAAAGTTTTCTTCTTGAATGAACCAACCGTTTATTTGGCACTTTCGCATGGGTCATATTAATCTAAAAAGGATAAACAGACTGGTAGCAGATGGACCATTGAGTTTATTAGAAGTGGAGGCACTTTAAGACTGTAAATTTTTCTTAGAGGATAAGATGACCAAGAGGCCATTTTCGGCCAAAGGCTATAGTGTTAAAGAACCGTTGGAGCTGGTTCATTCTGATGTATGTGGTCCTATGACAATTCGGACTAGAGGTGGCTTTGAGTACTTCGTTAGTTTTATTGATGACTACTCAAGGTATGGATACATTTACCTGATGCACCGTAAATCTGAATGCTTTGAGAAATTCAAGGAATTCAAGGTGGAGGTAGAGAAGCATCTGGGTAAAAGTATCAAATCACTACGATCCGACCGTGGTAGAAAATACCTCTTTGGAGAGTTTAAGAACTACTTGTTATCAGAGAAAATTACATTTCAGTTGACTGCACCTGGCACTCCACAGCAAAATGGTGTAACTAAAAGAAGGAATGGGACTCTTATGGAGATGGTAAGGTCAATGATGAGTTATTCAGGTTTACCAGATTCATTTTAGAGACTCTCTTTAGAGACAATGGCTTACATTCTGAACTTGGTACCTTCTAAGTCAGTACCTTCTACTCTCATAGAATTATGAACGGGGCATAAGCCTAGTCTGAAACACATTCAGATTTGGGGGTGCCCAGTACATGTGCTAAAAGGGAACGCGAATAAGTTAGAATCGAGAACAGAAGTCTGTTTTATTGTGGGGTATCCCAAGGGAACGAAATGTGGTCTATTTTATAATCCTAAGGATCAAAAAGTCATTGTTAGCACTAATTCCTGATTCTTGAAAAAAATTATATTATGGATCACAGGCCTAAAAGCAATATTATTCTGAAAGAATTGAGAAAAAAATACCAGTAGAATGGAAGAGGAATCACAAGTCACTGGTATTCTAATACCTCGTCGTAGTGGGAGAATTATTGAGACATGTGCAAATCAAGAACTGGGTGTTGATGCTCATGGTTCAGATTTTGCACAGCCTGTTACTGTTAGTACACAGACACTGGTAGTGCCTCGTCGTAGTGGGAGGGTTGTTTATCATCCTGATCGGTATATGTTCTTGGGAGAGTCATTTGATAAGATCCTGACCGAACTGGATACCAAGCCCTATAACTACAATGAAGCACTACAAAACAAAGATGTAGATCTTTAGCAAAGGGCTATGAATCCAGAGATAGAATCTATGTATTCTAATTAGGTTTGAAAACTTGTAGAATCACCCGAACGTATAAAATTCATTGGATGCAAGTGGATCTACAAGAAGAAGAGAGGAGTATACGGAAAGGTTAAAACCTTTAAAACTTGGCTTGTTGCTCAAGTGCTCACTCATAAAGAAGGGATCGATTATGAGAAAACTTTTTTGCCGGTAGCCATGCTTAAGTCTATCTGAATTCTCTTACCCATTGTCGGTCATTTCTATTACGAAATATGGCAAATGGATGTTAAGACACCTTTTTTAACGGAAGTCTTGACGAGTGCATCTAAATGATACAACCAGACAAATTCATTGTAAAGGGTCAAGACCACATATTGTGCAAGCTTAAGAGATCTATTTATGGATTTAAGCAGGTATCGAGATCTTGAAACACTCGATTTGATCAAGCTATAAGGTCTTATGACTTTGATCAAAGTCCGAATGAGTCCTATGTGTACAAGAAGCGTGACGAAAGCGTGGTGATCTTCCTAATACTTTATGTAGACGATATCTTGCTAATCAGAAACGATGTGGGGACATTATCTACGGTTAAAGTATGGTTATCTGGGAAATTCGATATGAAGGATTTGAAAAAAACCAGTCACATCCTTGGGATCAACCTTGTGCGAGATCGAAAATGAAGGATATTGAGCTTATTACAAGTAAAGTATATTGATGATATCCTTGCTCGTTTTAGCATGCAGAATTCTAAGAAAGAGTTTTTTTCTTTCAGGCATGGAATCACTCTATCCAAGGATTAGTATCCTAAGACACCTGATGAGATAGAGAAGATGAAGATGGTTCCTTATGCTTCGGCAGTAGGAAGCCTCAAGTATGCTATGCTTTACACTAGGCCCAACATTTGCTTTGCCGTTGGCATGATTAGCAGATATCAGTCTAATCCATGCCAGGAGTATTGGATTATGATAAAGAATATAATCAAGTACTTGAAAAGGACTAAGAATTATATGTTGGTTTACTAGGCTGATAGTCTAGTACCTTTGGGGTACAAAGACTCAGATTTTCAGTCAGATATAGAGCTTGCATTAGGAGATAACGTTGCAGATTCTTTACAAAGAGCTTACCTGCTAAGACTTTTAATAGTCATATAGAGGGCATGGGAGTCAGATGTATGGCAACATGATTTTGAGTATAAATGAGAGATTGTTAGGGTTGGTATACTGAAAATCATGTTTTTAGTATTTAATTTTTTTTAATAAAATTAATTTTTTATTTTATGAGAATCTTTATGAGCAATTTATGCATATCATTTCTTTGTTATGTATGGATGTCTAATATTTTGTATAGTATTTAATCTGGTGTGTACAGTACGGTTTACACACAAAAGATCAGATTTTAGGTTCTTGCAGTATATAAGTTTTATATTCACAGTTTAGATAGAAATGATCATACCACCGGTATGACTGTGGTATAGAGTTTTAGTAGGTCTATCTTGACTACGGGAAACAGATAATAGCGTCGTTTATTGTTTTGACTCTCTGTGCCAGTACATTTTGTGTGTATTAAACGGGACATTTGGGATAATTGATTTTGTACTGACTATATAAATTAATTTACACCCCAAGATTTTTATGAATAGTGCTTATCCTTTTAATCCTGAAATAATTATTGATTTGTATATATTTAATATTTGTTATTTTGATTCATTAGAGGGTGTGATCTTATATGGGTCTATATTCCCGGTGAGTTGGATAGCGATATTATTTATATGACAAATATTAATTATTGATAGAATCTACGTCCCGATATATCGGGATTGACGATACCCCTTTAAGGATGCTTATAAATTTTGACTAAGCTAAATTCTGCAGGTGGATTTAATTATCCGGTAGTCAAATAAGTTAAGCGGAAGAGCTTAAGTAATATCAAGATGTCAATTAAGTTAAATTGTCAGTAATTAAATTTAATTGGCGGGTATCGAAAATCTTAACGTGGTGAGAAATGGTAAGTATTTAATAACAGAAGCTCAATGCTAGAAGATCTTGAGATTATGGGCCAGAGTGCAATTATAATTTTTTAGTGGTGTGAACTGTAATTTAGTTTTTATAAAAATTACAGAAACTGCTGTATGTCTTTCCCTAATTACAGAAACCTCTAGTAGGTGTCTATGCTCTACTGGAAGTCTAATTCATAATTACTCCTCAGGTTGCTGTTGTAGTTCTATATATACGCGGGTAGGCTGAACCAGTTTGATATTGATATTAATTTATTAATTTATAAGAAAAGAAAAAAAATACTAATATTAAAAAAATGTTAAATTGAATATTTTAAATTAATAACTAAAAAGAAAGAAAATAAAGACAAATAGAACAATAGTATTAATAAATTAAAAAAAAAATACTAGTAATGAAAAGAACATTAAACTAATGTTTAAAAGAAAATGACATTAAATTAATATTACAAGAAAAGAAAAAGAAATAAAAATGAACGCTAGAAAGATAAGAGAAATTAAATGTAACTATTTAACTCAAATATGAAGTGTAGTAATGATTACTACATTCACATAAATGTAAGTACATTATTATAACAATTAACAATATGAACAATTTGTAATTGTCAAATTATGTTAGCATTAATTTGATGAATGATTGCTTAGTATGGAGGTGTAAACTAAGTAATTAATTAAAAAAAATTAAACTCAATGAAGGAAATTAAATAAGAAATAAGGTTAACTACACAAATGAAAAAAATACGCAAATTGAAATTGAATATAACCCGTTCACTCCAAAAGAGAGTGAATAGAGTTAGAAGTATCGGGAATCCAAACAAAATACATGGATTGCTTAGGAATCCTCAAATTGGGAGTATGTGCTTCAATGGTCTAATTCTCGGGTGGTGATCCAAGCAAGGCTTTCAATGTAGGTGTCGGAAGTTTGGATCTCGGTATTTTGGCAGGATTTCGGCGTCGAGACTCAGAATTGCTCGGCAACCCGGCAGAGCTTTTCTCACTAAACATCTCACTAATTTTTTGTCTTGAAAAACGTACTAGGTGTACAGTATTTATAGATTTCTTCAACCAATGAGGTATTGCCACATTTTGGGACACGTTAGGCCATTTGGAGTTGGCGGTCGCTAGGTTAGAGATGACGGTCGCCATGTCTAAAAAAGGTTCCATAAGGTTCTATTGGCGATCGCCACAATACAAGTTGGCAGTCGCCATGTTAGAGGTGGCGGCCGCCACTTTTGGTTAGGATTTTCAAGATGTTCTATTGGTTGTCGCCACAATGAAAATGACGGTCACCACTTTGAAAAATGACTTACATAAGAAGTTATCGATGGTTCAACAAAATTTCATTGATTTGAAAGTTTCGGGTTCAAATATCGAGCTTGTATCACTTCCTGGGGATCGAATTGAAACACTATTCCACCTGTTTTTATCATTGAATTCTCCTAAGACTGGGCGGGGTCAAATTGGGGTGTCTACAGTTACCCCTATTTGATATAACTTGTATAGCAAGGTGTGAAGCAAGTTATATCAAAGATCTAAAGACAACAGCCATTTAATCGAGCCGTCAATCTTAGGCCACAAGCACACAAATATACATATGATGTTGGTCGTACTCAAATTTTTATCGAGCTGCCTACATACCCCTTTACTAGGGATCAGATCAAAACGTAGTTCATGGGGCAAAATACAAGAATGTAAGATGAAAACATGGATACAGATGCTGACATGATGAATATACTAGTATGAACATGAATGTGACTGAACCAATCCTAGAGATCGAGTTAAGATCTAAAGGGAGCATGAACGGGTGAGTCAAAGATCGAGTTAAGATTTAAGAACTCGATTGGGGATAAAATAATTAAAATGATCGAGTTAAGAATCAAGAAATTATCTTAACCGAAAAAATAATTGATCGGTCGAGTTAAGATCTCATAATTTCGGGATGAGAGCAGGATAAAAATAATTAAAAGCCAAGTTACGGCTTAAAATTAGATTTATCGAGAAGAAAATCACGAATTAATAGGTCGAGTTAAGACTTAAAAATTTGGGACGATACGCGAGATAAAAATAATTAAAAATCAAGTTACGGTTTAAAATTAAATTTATCGGGAAGAAAATCACGAAATAATAGTTCGAGTTATGAACTAAAAATTCGAAATGAGACACGGGATAAAAATAATTAAAAGTCAAGTTAATGATTAAAATTAAATTTATCGGAAAGAGAGACCACAAATTAATAGATCGATTTAAGACCTAGAAAGTCAAGATAAAAGCGGGATAAAAATAACTAAAAATCAAGTTACGACTTAAAGTTAAATTTATCAAATAGAAAAACTACGAACAATGGGGATTAAAGCAAAAATGCACAAATCACACAAAATCAATTTTTTTGATTATATATATATATATATTTTAAACACAAAACTTGAAGTATTTTTGAAAAACACCTAATATTTTAAAATTATTTTTGGAAAGCTCTCAAGATTATTTTTAGAAGAACACACACACGCGAAATAAAAATTTTAAAACTATATGTTTTCTGAAAATTATTTTTGCTAATAAAACAAAAAGAAGATAATTGTCTATAATAAACATATTAATAAAATAGGCATTCACAAATAAAATAAATATATACAAATAATGAGAAGATAACAAAATATACATTAAAAGGCCCCAAACAGCCCATCTCAAAACCCTAAAACGTCATAATGGCAAACTGCCCTGACATGACCATTGTATACCTGGCGGTCGCCACGCTGAAACCACTCTGACATGGCGGTCACCGGGTAAAAACCATTCCAACATGGCGGTCGCCATGTGTCTCTTCACTGACATGGCGGTCGCTCATTTTAGAAGTGGCGACTGCCAACTTCAAACACACATATGGTCCTTGAGACGCGCGGGTGAGGGCTCATTCTCTCATATCCTTTCTCTCTCTAGCTTCCTTGTTCTCCAAACTCTCTCAAACACCTCTTTTCTTCAGCCTTGTCTTTTAGCCTTTTGTGCCTTCGCTTCTTGTTCATTCTTGCTTCCTAGCTTTCACACGATGTTTACTCTTTCGTTTGTGATCCCATTTCTCTTTATAGCGGGCCAAGGCCATGGAGATGATGATCTTGGGGCATGACGGGGTCCTTCTGCTACTGGAAATTCTTCCATGAGGACTCTTAGAGGCACAACCTCTAGTCTTTCTGCCGGCGGGGTCACCTCCATGCAGCCTACTGCTGCAATGGATGCTCTTGTTCTTGAGGCGGAGCGTGTTTCTCATCATGTAGTCGAGGAGGAGGCACAGACAGTTGTCAAGGCACAGGTAGCTGCTGATGTTGCTGCCGAGGTTGAGGTGGCTGACTTCTTGGATCCTGGCGCTGGAGAGGGCCACCCAGCACCCTTTGACCCGCACACGTATGCTCCAATACCTCATCGCCTAGTTCCAAGCGGGATGAGATGCCAGCGTCCATCATATGTCATGCCAGCGTCCATCGGTAAGTTTCCCAAACTTACTTGTTCAATACCAAAGCATGTTTTTATGATATATCAAACGTAAACACATGCTTAGATTCCTCCATATGATGATAAATGATGATTTATTTTAATATGGATAATGATTGATGTGTAATGTTTGGGATTTGAACTTAGTTTAGATACCTTTGCTATGGAGATTAAACTGTAGGGACACTAAGATGTGAACAAACAATAAAAAGAAAGGGGGATTATTTTAGTGAAAATTACAAAATAAAATGTTTGGATTTTTTATTTTTATTTTAAGAAAAAACACAAAACTAGGGAGGAATTTTTATTTTTGTTTTGGAGTATGAAAACAAAATGAATAATTTTTATCGAAAATCTTAGAAAATTAGAGGCAATTTTGTCAATAATTTCTAAAAAATTAAGGCAAATTTTTCACAAACTCTAGAAATTTAAGGGGTATTTTAAAGAGAAAATCAAGAAAATTTTTAAAATTTCCTAGAAAATTTTTAAAAAATGATCTGAAAAAAATAAAGAAAATTTTTTAAAAACTCTTACAAAATTAGGAAAATTTGTTCAAAAATCTTAGAAAAATCAAAAAAAATTAGTCAAAAGTTTTAGAGAATTGGGGCAATTTTTTCAAAGAAAAACAAGCAAAATTCTAGAAAATTGAGAACTTTTTTTTAGAAATGTTTAGAAAATCGTAGAAACTTTTTGAAAATCTTAGAAAATTAAGGAGAATTTTAAAAAATCTTAAAAACTTTTTTAGAAAGTGTTAGAAAATTAAGGCAAAAATGTTTTAAAAAAAATAGAAAGTCATGGCAAAAGAGGAAAAACACAAATATCTTAGGGAATCTTTTTTTGTTTTTTGTTTTTATTTTTATTTTTTTTAAAGAGATTTGCCTGACGTACTAGGACTTAGGGTTACTAGTCTTTTACTAGGACGTGTAAAAATCAAAAGATCGTCACTTACACACGAACCTAGAGTTAGGAAGATTTGCCTGGCATACCAGGAATTAGGATGCCTAGTATTTTACTAGGAGGTGTAAAAACCAAAGGATCGTCACTTACACACGAACCTAGGGTTAGGAAGATTTGCCTGGCGCATCAAGGCTTGGGGTTCCTAGTTTTATAGGGTTTGGAAGAACCGAAAGATTGCCACTTACACACGAATCTAAGGTTAGGAAGACTTGCCTAGTTTACCAGGGTTTGAGGTGCCTAGTTTTATAGGGTTTAAAAGAACCAAAAGATCGTCACTTACACACGAACCTAAGGTTAGAAAGATTTGCCTGGTTCACCAGGGCTTGGGGTGCCTAGTTGTATAGGGTTTTAAAGAACCAAAGGATCGTCACTTATACACGAACCTAGGGTTAGGAAGATTTTTCTGGCGTACCAGGGCTTAAGGTGCCTTGTTTTCTAGGATTTGAAAGAACCGAAGAATCGCCACTTACATACGAACCTAGGGTTAGAAGGATTTTCCTAGTTTACCAGGGCTTGGGGTGCCTAGTTTTCTAGGGCTTGGAAGAACCGAATGATCGTTACTTGCACACAAACCTAGGGTTAAAAAGATTTGGCTGGTTCAGTAAGGCTTGGGGTGCCTAGTTTTCTAGGGCTTGGAAGAACTGAAGGATTGTCACTTGCACACAAATCTAGGGTTAGAAAGATTTTCTTGGTTTACCGGGGCTTAGGGTGCCTAATTTTTTAGAGCTAGCTGCATATTTCATGTGTTTGATATGCTCTTTACGTATTTTTTGTTTGTTTTCTTTTTCTCAAGCTGGTCACTACGTTAGAGGCTTCGGAGGTTCTGCCTCCGGGGAGGTGTTAGAGTGGTACGATACCCTCCCTGCTCCTAGCCGGGCTTAATCGATGCCTCTGGCTTTGCTCAGTTCATACCCCCTATTGGGTAGGACGAGTAATGACAGGGTATAGTTGACAGCTCTGGCAGAGCGGTGGTGGGATACCACCAACACCTTCCATTTTACCACTTTCGAGGCCACCTTGACCCCTCTCGACTTCGCTCTCATTACCGGCATTTGGGTTGGAGGAGCCTCTATCCCATTCGACCCGTCCGTTGCCCGTTCTACCGACGCGTTGATGTATCTGCTTAGAACTGTACCAGTACAGATGGACAGAGATCGTGTCAGATATACATGGTTCTTCGAGCGCTCTAAACACTTTCATTGCTTCGAGCCCTGCCATTTCGAGTGGGTTGCCTGGGGATTTATGATGTATATGTTCGGTACCTCCTTATTTTTGAACAAGGAGAACACTGTCCATTTGCACTACCTGGGTGCCCTAGCTCGTCTTGACCGGATTGCTTCATATGACTGGGGAGGAGCAGCTCTCGCCACTTTCTACGGCTTTATGCGGACTTTGACCCTGTTCCCCAGGAGCTCAGCATTGAGGGATACTGAAGGGTTTGTGAGGTATGATTTAGTTTTTGCACCTTTTCATTCATTTTCATTTTTTGTTATCCATTAGTTGCTGGCTGACATCTTCTTTTTGTAGCTGTGGACCTATGAGTTCCTTGGGTTTCACGTCCCGGTGAACTCTGCGACAAACCTTCTAGTCATTCCCAGAGCAGCTCGGTGGTCCCGAGGACTGAAGGGGAAGAAGGCTGGGGGAAGGACATAGATCGCTTTTGGGTCTCACTGGACTGGCTGACCCCCGACCAGGTATCATTATTTTCTGCTTACTGTACTCTGCATAATTCTGTTCACTGCACTGTTCTATTTTTGTTTTCTTCTGCTCTGCACAATGATTATTGTACACTAGCTGTTATCATACACTGCATCGTTCATTGTATTCTGTAGGTTCACTGGGGCATCCAGAGAGGGGTAGAGGATCAGGCTAGCAAAGACCTGATGCGTAACCAGGATGTTGCTTCGAGACAGATCCTACTAGACGGTTAATTTGGATAGGAGTATTATCTAAGAGAGCGAGTGGTTCGCTAGTCGCTCGGCCTGGATCACTTTCAGATCCCAGTGGTCCCTCCAGCCTGTATACGCTAGACCGATCATCTGAGCCAAGTAGTTCTTCTTTTGGAGCTCATAAGGACGCATGCTGCGGAGCTACTGGTACTTGAGGGGGACTATACCGTCTGGGCCTGGGCACATTTACTGGGCCCATTAGGACCTTGCCTGGCTCCCCCAGGTGGTAGGAGGAGGCGACACCGGAGGCTGCCGGTGCTGGTGCTGCTGCGGCTACGGCTGCTAATATCGGACCTGGAGCTGCTGCTGTTGGAGCTGCTGGGGCTGGGGCTGTTGAGGTGCCCTGGACTGTATCGGCTTTTATTGCCAGGTACCTTTTCGACATCCCTATCCCAGTTCCTCCTGCTCCGGAGTTCCTATCGGTGCATGCCCAGGTTTGCTTCTTTTCACTGCTTCATTTCCTGTTCTTCCCCTATTTAGACTGCTTAGCTTTTTCGTTTCTTCGGGCAGGTGGATCAGGCCTGGCTAGACTGCCTCACGCTAGTGGTGAGCGGTATGCGGACCTTGATTCGCCAGCAGGATGCAGCTCTACGTACGGCTGGGGTTCCTTTTGTCCCTCTACCAGTGAGTATTTTCTTTTTGATCTTGTCGTCCCATTTTATACCGTACTTTATTCTTACTTTTGCCTCTTCTTTTTCAGGCACCGGTAGCTGCCACTTGCGCCATACCATTGCAGGCTCCTGCTCAGCCTTTTGCTCATGCTCCAGCCCCATCTTCAGCACGAGGTCATAGCTCCCGTGCTACTTCTCAAGCACGTTCTCGAGGATCTATTTCATCTTCTCGGAGCTGATCTAGAGTTGTATCCTTCTTCTCCGACAGCGATGACAATGATGATTTTGACAGATTCTTCGAGGATGACAGCTCGGAGGAGGCCGGTCCTTTTTCCCGCCGTATCCGCCCGAGGCAAGAGTGAGAGAGAGAGCCCTCCCATATTCAGATACACTTTCTATACATTTTAGTTTTCATGTGCGTGCCTTTGATTGATACTTTTATGGGTCTGCGTGCCCCTATTTTTGTTTATTGGGCTTGGATGCCCCAGTTACATTATATCACTTTCTGATGCATTTTTGGGCCTTCGTGCCATTCATTTCTTCTCATGTTTATCTGTTTGTATGACTTTTCTTTATTTTTTATTCAAACTATCGTAGATGCATAATTCAAATGTCAAAATTTATACAAATCTTACAAACTGCAAACTGATACCCACCCGCCATGTTTAAACATGGCGGTCGCCACAATACAACATAGCGGTCGCCATTTCCAACAAGAAGGACATGGAGGTTGCCATTTACAACATGGCAGTCGCCTGGTTAAATGGCTGATGTCACTGTACGGTACACTTCTATCATACTTTTTCTGCTTTTTCGATCTCCAGCCTTTTTATGCTCTATAAATATAACCCTGGAGGCCCTGTTTTCTGTTGTCCCGACCCAGATGGCTAATTCCCTTTCTTCATGGATTAAGGCATTCTCCCATATTGAGCGTCTAAACTTTGCCTCTTTCGACATTAATGCCCTTTTCTCACAGAGGATGGTGAGGATTGATAGATCTTTACTGGCAGCTGTTGCACAACTTTGGGATCTGTAGTTCCATGTCTTTCGATTTGGCTTCGAAGAGCTATGCCCCACTGTGGAGGAGTTTGCTACTATTTTGGACTTGACTCCGCGAAGCTCCGTTGTGGTTCCCACTTTCTTTCTTTAGACCCGCTAACAAGTGATACAGTTCTGTGGCCTGTCTAGGATGGAAGCCTCTCTTCTGACACGGGATGATTATCTTGACATACCCTGGATCATTGACAGATTCTGACCTAACGGTGACCTTAGCGACCTCAGTTTTCAGCTGTGGCGACGTTATGCTCTTCGTTTCTATTTTTTGCCCGATATCTTCTTGTTCCTTCTGACGAGCGAGTTAGCTGTGCATTGGTTGACATCGCGGGTCAGATGTGGATGGAAAAAGATTTTATGCCACTTGTCTTAGCCGAGACACTGTTGGGCATAGATACCATTCATCGAGGTGAGACTACTACTTTTGCTGGCAGCCCCTTACTTCTTCAGGTAAGCCCGAAACCTTTCCTTCATCAGACTTTTATCGTATTGCAAGGCTTTTCTCTCACTGTTATCACTTTTGCAGTAGATCTGGCTGATGGAGGTGGTAAATCTTGTACAGAAACCCCTACTGATAGACACAGTGCCGCAGCTTTCCTTTACCACCCCTACTATCAGATATGCACCACTGAGGCAGCTTGGCGACAGTATCTCTCATCCCTGACTGACCCAGATATCACCTTGC
Source organism: Heliamphora exappendiculata (assembly GCA_034768845.1). Taxonomy (NCBI): domain Eukaryota; kingdom Viridiplantae; phylum Streptophyta; class Magnoliopsida; order Ericales; family Sarraceniaceae; genus Heliamphora; species Heliamphora exappendiculata. The sequence continues at coordinate 38,722 of JAOTRH010030479.1, read as the reverse complement.
AGTGCCCTTGGTGGCGGATCCCTGCCATGACTCTGACTACAAGGGACCACCCTGGTGTCCTATTGATTGGTTTGTGTCAGACTACTTTTTATTACCCCCATCGAATCATGCGACAGTTCGATCGCAGTCAGATCATCTTTCCCAGTATCCGTGGTGGTTTGTTTTCATCCATATTGTGAGCCCCATTTCTAGCATTGTATCAGGATGCCTAGCCATCTCGTTCACGGATGGAGATGCAAGAACTTTAGTGTCCCGAGCTTCCTGCTGAGTACAAGACATGGCTGATGCAGGATGGGGAGAAGAAGGATAAAGAAGAAGAAAAACAGGTAACAAAGAGGAGAAAGACTTGAGGTCTCTTGCTTTGTTTTAAGGATTTCACAGCTTTCCTTTTTATTTTTTTTGTAGAGTTTGGGACTTGCGTGCCTGTCCTTTTATCAAAGGTTTTTTTAGTACAATTAAATGACTTTATTATTAAAATTCAAAAATAAATTTGCACTGGTTTTACTTAGATTCAAAGATGCTTAAAAACAAAAAATGTGGCTGAACTTCTTAAAAGAAGCTGTCTACGTATCCCAAAAAAAAGATGGAATTAGGTCATGACGTAGTTTAGGCTCAATTTTCACTCGAAAATTGATACTCTCCTTTCGTGATGCCTTAACTTTTGGCAAGGTCGCCCTTTCGGGTTTTCGGCCTTGCGGGTTGCTCTAACTTTTTCCTGAGTTTTCTTTTCGATTTTCAACTCAGTAAGGTTTTAGTTTCTCTTTATTTTTACCTCAAGGGTAGTACTTTTTGAGCTAATTGATATTAACTAGAGTGGAGAATACATTGCCATCTAAATCCATAATAATGATTGCACCACCGGTCATGATGGTTTTGATGAGAAACGATCTGGATTAGTTTGGCTTGAACTTGCCTCTCGGGTTGAAGATAGGAGCTCTAATTTTCTTAAGAACTAAATCCCCCTCTCTGAGATCCCATGTCTTGACCTTATTGAATGCTCGGGCTATTCTCCTTTGGTATCCTTGTACATGAAACAGAGCCTAGAGTCTTCTTTCATCAAACAAGAGCAACTCTTCCATCTGGTTCCTCTGCCATTCTGCCTCTGGAATACTGACCTCAGCCACTACTCTTAGTGAAGGAACTTCCACCTCAATGGGAAGTACAACTTCCATCTCGCATACTAAAAAGTACGGTGTAGCTCCTGTTGAAGTCCTAATTGACGTCCTGTATCCCCAATGCGCAAATGGCAGATGTTCTGGCCAATCCCTGTGCGAGTTGATCGTCTTTTGTAGGATTTTCTTAATGTTTTTGTTTGCTGCCTCAATCGCTCCATTGGTCTGCGGCCGATATGGTGAGGACTCGTGAGCCACTATCCGGTATTCTTTAAAAAGATGCAAGACCTCTCCTTGAAAATGTGAGCCATTATCTGAGATGACCGCATGAGGGACCTCGTACCGACAAATGATGTTTTACTTGATGAACTTAGCAACATGAGAGGCTTTCAATACTGAGTAGGAGGCAGCTTCTACCCACTTAGTACATAGTCGATGGCCACTAAGATGAACTCGTGTCCATTTGACGCCTTCGGTGTTACCCTGCCGATCACATCGATGCTCCATACCAAGAATGGCCATGGCGATGTTAGGTTATACAGCTGAGATGGGGGAACGTGCAAAAGGCTAGCATGAATCTGACACTTTTGGCATCTCCGCACGAACTGTATACAGTATGTCTCCATTGTCATCCAAAAGTATTCTTGTCGTAGGATCTTCTTGGCTAACATGTTTTCGCTCATGTGTGGCCCACTGTGTTGGACGCATTACTGCCACGATCATTGTTTTTGCAAAATAATTTTTGGTAAAAAATTAACTGGACGGGCAAACGCCGAAACGGGCTTCGGATAAAATTTTTTGACGAATAACGATCAAAATAGAACCCGTGCAACCAAAGTTAATTTAGAAGAATACCTCTTGTAGATCTAATCTTCAACTACGACTTGATTCTAAGTTGAAGCTCATGTTAGATCTTCTACCGTATTCCCTTATGCGATCCTCGAACGTAGTGTGGGCTACGATCCTCCGAGAACTTGTACAAGCAAAATCCTGATATATTTTTTAAGTCTTGAAAGACAAAAATAATATATCAAGAATGATATAAAAATCAATCTAAATTGGTTCAGCCTACCAGCATATATATAGGGCTACAGCAGGGACCTAAAGAGTAATTATGAGTAAGACTTCCAGTGAAACACAGAAACCTACGGGTAGTTTCTGCACTTATGGAAAGTCGTAGCGGTTTCTACAATTTTCATAAAACACTGAATTACAGTTCTCACCACTAAAGAACTATAATTGCACTCTGACCCATAATCTAAAGACCTTCTTGCATTGAGCTCCTGTTATTAAATGCTTACCATTTCTCCTCACGTTAAGATTCTCGATACCCGCCAATTAAATTTAATTACTGATAATTTAATTTCATCGACATCTTCATATTCCTTAAGCCCTTTCGCTTAACTTATTTGATCGCCGGATAATTAAATTTACCTGCATGGTTTGGTCTGGTCAAAATTTATAAGCATCCTTAAGGGGGTATCGTCAATCTCGATCTTTCAGGATGTGAATTCCATCAATAATTAATATTTGCCATATAAATAATATCGCTATCGAACTCACCAAAAATATGGACCCATATAAGATCGCACCATCTAATGAATCAAAATAACGAATATTAAATATACACAAATCAATAATTATTTCAGGATTAAGAGGATAAGCACTATTTATAATAACTTTGGGGTGTGAACTAATTTATATAGCCAGTAGTTAGTACTAAATTAGTTACCCAAAATGTCCCGTTTAATACACACAAAGTGTATTGGCACATAGAGTCGGAATAATAGATGACTCTATTATTTGTTCCTTGTAACGAAGACAGGTCTACTAAAACTCTGTGCCACAGTCGTACCGATGGTATGCTCATTTTCATCTAAATTGTGAATATAAAACTTATATTCTGTAAGAACCTAAAATCTGATTTTCTGTGTATAAGCCGTACTCTACACACCAGATTAAATACTATACAGAGTATCAGACATCCATGCATAACAAATAAATGATATACATACATTGCTCATAAAGATTATCATAAAATAGAAAATTAATTTTATTAAAAAATAAAATTAAATACTAAAAATATAATTTTCAGTATACCAACTCTAACAATCTCCCACTTATACTCAAAATCATGCTGCTATATATCTTATTCCCATGCCCTCTACATGACTATCAAAAGTCTTAGCCGATAAGGTCTTTGTAAAGGATCTACAAGGTTGTCTTCTGATGCAAGTACTATGTCTTACTAGAAATCTCAGTCTGTGTACCCCAAACGTACTAGACTGTCTGCCTGGTAAACTAACATATAATCCTTAGTCCTTTTTAGGCACTTAATTATATATTCTTTACCGCAGTCCAATGCTCCTGTCCTGGGTTAGACTGATATCTGCTAACTATACCAACGGTAAAGCAGATATCGGGTCTAGTGCAAAGTATAGCATACATGAGGTTTTCTACTCCCGAAGTATAAGGAACCACCTTCATCTTTTCTATCTAATCAAGTGTCTTAGGACACTGATCCTTGGATAGAGTGATTCCATGCCTGAAAGGGAGAAACCCTTTCTAGGAATCCTGATGCTAAAACGAGCAAGGATATCATCGATATACTTTGCTTGTGATAAGCCCAATATCATTTGTTTCTGATCTTGCATAAGCTTGATCCCAAGGATGTGACTGGCTTCTTCCAAGTCTTTCATATCGAACTGCCCAAATAACCATACTTTAATCATAGATAATGCCCTCACATCGTTTTGAATGAGCAAGATATCATCTACATAAAGTACTAAGAAGATCACCATGCTTTTGTCATGCTTCTTATACACACAGGACTCATTCAAACTTTGATCGAAACCATAAGATTTTATAGCTTGATCAAAATCGAGTGTTCTAAGACCTCGATGCCTACTTAAGTCCATAAATGGATCTCTTAAGTTTACACAACATGTGCTCCTAACCCTTTGCAATGAATTCGTCTGGTTGTATCATATAGATACACTCGTCAAAACTTCCGTTAAGAAAACCTGTCTTGACATCTATTTTCTAGATTTCGTAATCGAAATGTGCGGCAATGGATAAGAGAATCCGAATAGACTTAAGCAAGGCTACAGGCGAAAAGGTTTCCTCATAGTCGATCCTTTCTTTCTGAGTGAACCCTTTAGCAACAAGCCTAACTTTGAAGGTTTCAACCTTCCCGTCTACTCGTCTCTTCCTCTTGTAGATCCACTTGCATCTAATAGATTTTATCCCTTCGGGTGGCTCTACAAGTTTCCAGAGCTGATTGGAATACATAAATTTCATCTCAAAATTCATAGCCATTTGCAAAAGATCTGCATCTTTATCTTGTAGTACTTCATTGTAGTTACAGGGCTCGGTATCTAGTTCTGTCGGAATCCTGTCAAAAGACTCTCCCAAGAACATATACCGGTCAAGTTGATGAACAACCCTCCCACTACGACGAGGCACTACCTGTGTCTGTGTACTAGCAGTAACAGGCTGTACATAATCTGAACCCTATGCACCAGCACCCTGTTCTTGATTTGCACATGTTCCGATAATCCTCCCACTACGACTAGGTAATGGAATATCAGTGACTTATGATTCCTCTTCCGTTTTACTGGTACTTTCTCTCAGTTCTTTCAGAATAATTTTACTATTGGGCTTGTGATCCATAATATAATTATCTTTTAAGAATCGGGCACTAGTGCTAACAATGACCTTCTGATCCTTAGGGTTATAAAAGAGACCACCTTTCGTTCCATTGGGTTACCCCAAAATGAGTCGGGTAAACTTAAATAACTCATCATAGATCTTACCATTTCCATCAGAGTCCTATTCCTTCTTTCTACTACACCATTCTGCTGTGAAATGGCAGGTGCAATCAACTGGGATGTAATCCCTTCTGACGACAAGTAGTCTTTAAACTCTCCAAAGAGATATTCCCCACTACTATCGGATCGTAGTGATTTGATACGTTTACCCAAATGCTTCTCTGCCTCCGCCTTAAATTCTTTGAATTTCTCAAACTATTCAGACTTATGGTGCATCAGCTAAATGCATTTATACCTTGAGTAGTCATCAATGAAACTGACAAAGTACTCAAAGCCACCTCTAGCCTAGATTTTCATAGGACCACACACATCAGAATGAACCAGCTCAAACGGTTTCTTTAGCTCTTTAGCCTTTGGCCAAAAAGGGCCTCTTAGTCATCTTACCCTCTAAGCAAGATTCACAGACTAGAAGTGCATCCACTTCCAATGAACTCAAAGGTCCATCTGCTATCAGCCTGTTTATCCTTTTAGATTAATATGACCCAAGCGTAAGTGCTAAAGAAACGTTTGGTTCATTAAAAAAAACTCTCTTATATGGTAAAGTAGATGTGTTATTCATTTTAGTTAGTTGCAGTGTAAGAGAGATAGAAGATATAATATACAGATTATCCACTAATATACCAGAACAGATAAAATATTTATTTTTCTTCATAACGAGAGAGTCACCAAAATAAACAGAATATTTAAACTTAAAATTGAAAATAAATATGTTATAATCGAAGGTACATAAAGACAATCTCTTAGAAATAGTATCCTATCTCTACTAAAACTGAGAGTGACATCTTCTACTGCAATTACTGCCACCCTTGTATTATTGCCTCTCATTAAGCTGTTTGATTTCCTGGAACCCCTGTAAAAAATTACAGACATGATTAGTGGTTATCGTATCTACACACCAGGTACCAGTAGATAACACCGCTAAACATGTTTCAACAACTAGTGAATAGAAATTGCCTTATTTGTTCTGCTTATTGAGGAAAACAGGATACTGCTTTTTCCAATGCCCAAACTGGTTACAGTGATAGCACTTGCCTCTCGGCTTCTTCACACCAGCTTTTGGTCCTTTAACTATTTTTGGAGCTGTGTTTCCCCGTGTCTAAATATTTTTCTTCTTCTTGCTTTTCGATTTAGATGAAGAACCCTTCTCAGCCACATACACAGAACCTGGCTTCCTAAGAACACCCTCGGCTGCTTGAAGTTCCTTAAGAAGTTCTGCTAGTGAGTAGCTGAGCTTATTCATAGAATAGTTCGGGCAAAACTACTTACAACTTTCTAGCAGTGACTAGAGTATGATACCGACTTGGGTTTCCCCGTTAATTTCAGCTCCAAGGATCTCCAGTTCATTTAGAAGACTAATCATCTTTAAAACATGATCCCTAACTAGTGTACCTTCAGCCATGTTTTCATTCATTAGAGATCTCATGGCCACCTGCCTAGCAGCACGATTTTGATCGCCAAATATTTCTTTGAGGTTCATCATCATGTCATAGGCACTGGGCATAGACTAATGTTGATGCTGCAAAACGTTTGACATTGAAGCCAAAATGTAACAGCGAGCCATCTAATCAGCTTTCTGCCACGTCTGATGGGCCTGGGTTTCCCTTTCGGTAGCCCCTTCATCAGGTACTAGTGGACATATCTCAGTTAAAACAAACTTATAATCCTCAGCAGTTAATACAATGTCCAAATTTCGTTTCCAGTCAACATAGTCTGGTCCCGGAAGTTTGTTTTCTTTGAAAATGGAAGCTAGTAGGTTGAAAGTCATTTTAATCATAAGAATCACATAATTAAATAAAACTGTTAATTATGATAAGCAAAATTTTGAATTTATTTTAATTTGGTTCTCTCTACCATTTTAAAATTAATTCGCCAACAACCTGGTAACTCGAGAATAGCATGCCATGATGGGTGGACGTCTACTATCATTTATAAGACCAGACATGCCAATTTTTTTTAATTTTACTATTTAGGCAACTGACCATGCCAAGTAAAATTAAATAACTGACATAGTTTCGGTCCAGCACATAATAGCAGTGACTCAGACGGAGAGAATATTATTATATACAGCTAAGTGTTAACCATCACCTAATCCAAAATTAATCACTTCCCAATGAACCCTTCAGATGGAAAAGTAATTCACACTAACAATTATTCAAAATTATCCCTAAAGGAGGTTTGTACTGGCGATACGTCAATTAATCTGTCCGATGGGGAGGAAGGCCTTACTGCTAACACGCAGGGTTTAATTGCATCGTCTACAAACTGGTGATGGAGACCGCGAGATTTATTTGTGAATAAATTTTCTCTCCCACTTAGATTTTTAAAATATTTTTTAGGGTTATAAAAATCTATTTAATTAAAATAAATTTATTAATTTTAAAAATCACACGATCTGAAAGAATCAAACATCGTTACGTGTATATGATTCTAAATATTCTGATTTATCAAATCATCTTTCGAAAGTTACACGATCTGAAAGAATCAAATATCTTTTCGTGTTTAAATGCGTAACAAATAAAATTTAATAAATATACAATTTTTCCTCCAGTTTTTCAGTTAAGGTAGTGATTAAAAGCATTTATTTATTTTATTTTTCGTTTCATATTTTTCGAAAAATAATAATTTATTTCGATTAAATATTTTTTCTTTAATGAATTCAAAATCCCAAATTAATTCCAATGTTTTTTCAAGATATCTAATTTTAAAAAAATTATTTTTAAAAGTGATATTTTGTAAAAAAATAAAATATCTAAAAAATTTTCATTTAATTAAAATTAATTAATTAAAAAAATATAATTTTATTTTTCATTATAAAATATTTTAATTAAAATCGAATATTCAAATTACTTAAATTAACAGGATAAATCAAACAATAATAATCATCCATGCAATTAAAATATAAAAATAAATTAATTACAAGATAAATAAAAATCTTAATTTTATGATTCAATCAAAATTTTAAAGAGTTTCAATATTCTGTAACTTCTTGTATTCCAATAGGATCAAGATTATTTAATTCTATCCTTATCAAGAATTAAGTCAACCGAAACAGCCTGGGACGAAACTGTTTGGGCACTGAGCACTGTTTGCTGCTGGATTATTGCCGAATCACTAGCTTGGGATTGCCGCAACACTATTTTTGATTGGGAGACTGCCGAATTTTGCACCTGGATTTTAGGAAACCCACTGTTTGCTTTGTAGATTCGGTTGGATTGCACCATGAATTAAAATTCACATCATTGGGCGTAATCTCCAAACAAGCAAGCACCAATCATTGACCAACTTGCCACTGTTTTGATTAAAAGCCAAAACAGGCTTTTGGCTTCATGGAAACCACCTGCTTTGATTAAAAAAAATACTGCTGCCTTTCAATTGCGCCAACAGTTTGCGCCGGCTTGGAATCATGCTTGCTGGAAACTGCCAGAATTTGCTTTTTGCTTCGGTGTAAGGCGCTATTTGTTGCGGAAACTGTTGGGGAAATTAAAATCACAGATTGCTTCTTTGAAAACAGTTTTTTTGCGCCATTGATTTGGCCACTGTTTGGAAAAGCTCGCCATTGATGTGGCCAGTGGTTCACCGAAGCCTGCTTGGAACTTTGGCCCGCAGTTTGCTCCGGCAGCCTCTTTTTATTCCCTTTTTTTATTTAACTAGAAAAAATTTTGGAGAAAAAAATATTGCAAAATAATAAAAAAAACTTTTCCGTGGTTAAAAACCACCAGATTCACCACCGTTTCTTCTGCCTTTATTTTTTCAAACCACCCCGATATATTTTTTAAGTCTTGAAAGACAAAATTAATATATCAACAATGATATAAAAATCAATCTAAACTGGTTCAGCCTACCCGCATATATATAGGGTTACAGTAAAGACCTGATGAGTAATTATGAGTAACACTTCCAATAGAACACCGATACCTACGGGCGGTTTCTGCAATTATGAAAATTTGCAGCGATTTTACAATTTTCATAAAACACTGAATTACAACTCACGCCACTAAAGAACTACAATTGCACTCTGACCCATAATCTCAAGACCTTCTTGCCTTGAGCTCATGTTATTAAATGCTTACCATTTCTCCCCACGTTAAGATTTTCGATACCCGCCAATTAAATTTAATTACTGACAATTTAATTTAATCGGCATCTTCATATTCCTTAAGCCCTTCCGCTTAACTTATTTGACCGCCGAATAATTAAATCCACCTGCAAGATTTAGCCCGGTCAAAACTTATAAGCATCCTTAAGGGGGTATCGTCAATTTCGATCTTTCGGGATATAGATTCCATCAATAATTAATATTTTTCATATAAATAATATCGCTATCCAACTCACTGGGAATATAGACCCATATAAGATCGCACCATCTAATGAATCAAAACGACGAATATTAAATATACACAAATCAATAATTATTTCAGGATTAAGAGGATAAGTACTATTCATAATAATCTTGAGTTGTGAATTAATTTATATAACCAGTAGTTAGTACTAAATTAATTACCCAAAATGTCCCGTTTAATACAGACAAAGTGTACTGGCACAGAGAGTCAGAACAATAGATGACTCTATTATCTGTTCCCCGTAACCAAGACAGGTCTACTCAAACTCTGTGCAACGGTCGTACCGATGGTATGTCCATTTCCATCTAAACTGTGAACATAAAACTTATATTCTGCAAGAACCTAAAATCTGGTTTTTTGTGTGTAAATCATACTCTACACACCTGATTAAATACTATACAGAATATCGAACATCCATACATAACAAATAAATGATATACATACATTGCTCATAAAGATTCTCATAAAATAAAAAATTAATTTTATTAAAAAATAAAATTAAATACTAAAAACATGATTTTCAGTATACCAACCCTAACACACAAATCCCCGCACGTATTCCTTTCATCAGCTCTTGGCCTTCTTTAGTGTTGACACACAGTTTATTAACTTCAGAATGCCCTCACTTATATAGTCTATCAGCGCAAATGACAAGTTGTGCGGATAATCGTTGTATTGCCCTTTTGTCCTTTTTAGTAGCAAACTTAGGGTATTCTCTTTTCTCCACGAAGTTTTGGATGTCAAAATACCATGGAAGGTCGTCGATTCTATCCTCAATTGTGGCTGTTGTCTCGTATGCTGGCTTTCTTTTCTGTTCAATTATCAAAGGCCTCATTCGGACTCCGGGTGGTATGTCAATCATGGATGCTCGGGTGGCAAGTGCGTCGGCGAGCTTGTTCTGTAGTCTTGGCACATTGGTAAAGATCACTGATTTGAAACACGGTATCAGCTTCTCTAGCTCTTGATGATAGAGAATCAATGTTATGTCACTGACCTTTTATTCTCATCTTGCTTGTGAAACTACCAGTGCTGAATCTCTGATGACTTCCAGCTTCTTTACCCCAGATTCTAAGGCCGCCTTCAATCCAGTTAAACGTGCTTCGTACTCAGCCTGATTGTTGGTAACTTTAAAATTGAGCTTGAAAGACAAGGGGACGCGTGATTCACCAGGAGTGACAAGAAGGACTCCTATTCCATAGCCATATTGATTGGATGCGCCATCAAAATGTAGAGTCCACTTGTCATCCCCGACTTTCATCAGTTGTTCGTCAGGAAACTGGGACTCCGTGTCTTATCCACCTTCAACTGGTTGGTCGGCCAGGAATTCTGCCACTGCTTTACCCTTGACTGAATTTCAGGTGACATATCTGAGATCAAATTCTGATAACAACAGCAACCATCGGGCCAACCTTCCTGTCAGTGCCGAATTTCCAAATAGGTACTTCAACGGGTCTATCCGGGAGATGATATTCACTGTGAAAGATAGCATGTAATGTCTCAATTTTTGGGAAGCCCAAACCAAAACCCATCATGTCTTTTCCAATGGTGTGTATTATATTTTTGACCCTGTCATCTTCTTACTTAAGTAGTAAATAGCCTTTTCGATTCTAGTTTCACCTTCTTATGGCAGCATACATCCCATAACTGAATCAGTCACTGACAAATAGAGGATCAGTGGCTTATCAGGTTCGAGAGGAGCTAGAACAGGTAGTTTTTGCAGATACTGTCGTACAGTATCATAGACGTCTTAGCATTTTTTATCTCATTCAAAATTTAACTCCTTTCTTTAGGAGATGGAAGAGAGGCTCGCAGGTAGTTGTCAGTTTTGCGATGAATCGACTGATAAACTGTATCTTACCAAGAAAGCCGCTGACTTCTCATTCGATCTTCGGATGAGGTATTTCCAAATTTATTTTAATCTTTAAAGGATCGACTTCGATACCTCGCTGAGTGACCATAAATTCAAGCATTTTTTCGACAGTAACTCCAAAGGCACACTTCTTAGATTGAGCCGCATCTTGTATTTTAAATCCTTTCAAAGAACTTTCACAGTGCTGTGATGGACCATCCCGATCCTTTAACTTGACTATCATATCGTCCACGTATACTTCGACCTCCTTATGTATCATGTTATGCAGTAAAATAGTGGCAGCCCTTTGATAGGTTGCCCCTGCATTCTTCAAATCAAATAGTATTACACGATAACAGTAAGTGGCCCAAGGCATGGTGAAGCCATCAATGAATGATAGCAAGGCATGCCCCGCTGTACTGTCTACCAAGACATTAATGTGTGGTAGTGAAAAATCATCCTTCGGGCTAGCTTTGTTGAGATCCCAAAAATTCACACAGACTTGAATACGGCCGTCCTTCTTTAAAACCGGCACGATGTTGGCTACCCATTTCAGGTACTCAGTTACCATTGGAAATCCAGCATTGATTTGTTTAGCAACTTCTTCTTTAATCTTCAATGCCCATTCTGGCCAGATTCGTCTTAATTTTTGTTTGACTGGTTTGGCATCAGGGTATAAGGGGATATGGTGCTGAACAATGTCAGGATCAATTCCTGGCATATCCTCATAAGACCATGCAAATACATCATTAAATTCTTTTAATAAAGCTATTAATTATTTTTGTTCAACTAAGGATAAAGAAGAATTAATTTGTACATTTTGCGGGTTAGTTTCATTACCCAGATTTATTGGTAAAGTTTTTTCAATTATTGGTTGAGCACGCATTTCTTCTTCTCTTTTTATTAAAAGTTTTATTTCTTCAGGGATATTCCCGTCGAAGTCAAAATTGTCAGAAAGCGTATGAAATTAATCAAATAAAGCAGAGTAATCAAAAATTTTGCTCATTTCATTGAAAAAGAGGGAATTACAAACTCAAAAGCATAAACAGGGAGAGGTGCACAAACAAACATGCCCCCAACCACAGACTCGGACTTTAACTCAGACTCAAGATAGACAACTTGCACATCACAGGACTCTATGGTCCAGTTCTTCACTTTCTTTGTAGCCACGTCGATAATGAGTTTGGTGCAGTCAGTTGGCGCACTAAAGCCCATCATGAAGTAGTCTGTGTCAGTTGCATGCAACTGTGCCATATTGAACAATGCTCCCATGTCGATTCTGTCAAGCTTGTTAGCCCAATATTCCTCTTGAATATGCTTTCCTTCCTCTTCCTTCTTCACTATCTATTCCTCTTCTGTATCAGACAACTGATGGCCGAAAAAGATTTCCAGCCCTGGCAGCTTTTGGATGGTTTTTTCGTCGATCCACGATTCTGGAAAGCCGCAGTACGGGAAATCTTTCCCTTCCTTGACAAAGTACCCATTGAGTGGTCCAGAATAATTTGGCTTCTGTCCCCTTCTAGGCCCTTCCGAATCTTCTTTCGTTAGTTTGAATCCAAGACCGAAACGGTGCGAAGTCGACAATACTTGAACAGGTTCCGAAGTACCCTATTGCTTTCGCCCTAATCCTATCCTATACTGGGGAAAAAGGACATTTGCCTCATCATTGTTACTGCCCGTGGGTTAATGTACATTTTCTCCTCATTCAATAACATCTGTACAGCCTGGGCTTCGTCGAACTGGAAACCACTAAGCAATACATCACCTTCACCATGCTGTACTTCCAACAGTGTTGAGCCCTCTCCTCCTCTTGGGGGATGAATGTTGTCTTCTCCGTGAATGATCAGAACTGCCCCATTTCTTATTAGTTTTAGTTTCTGATGGAGAGTCGATGGTATAGCCTGGATACTTGGGTCATGCAACCAGGGTCTACCCAACAACAAGTTAAAAGATACCAGTACATCTAGTACATGGAACTCGATCGATGTTTCCAAGGACCCTACTGATATTGCAAACAACACCAGTTCAAGTACGTCCCTCCTTATGTTGTCATAAGCCCGAATTGCTTGATTGCTCGGTGTGAAGTGCATCATCTTTAGTCATAAACAGAGTGTTGTTCTGAGCGAACATACATTTAATGCAGACCCATTATCAATAAGAGTCACAGAGACCCACTTGTCTAGGCATTTAATGGTAATGTATGGTAATGTGTAGCGATTTGTTTTGATTCCTTCTCTCTGCTGGCAGATCTTTTTAGAAAAAAGAAATGACTTTCAGCTCTACCGCCGGCAGAATAAGTCCAATCAGTTGCTCTAGGGTGGCATCTATCGAGATGCTGGCTTTATTTAGAACCTTTAGCACAACTTGTCTGTGTTTATGCGAGGCCATTAGTAGCCCCAAATGCTAACATTAGCTTGCGTCTTCTTTAACTACTTCAGCACCACATCATCCTCTTCTTCTTGTTCTTTCTCCTTCCTTTTTTGCTTGGTTGCCCTTTTTCCAACTGAGTTAGCTTGAAATGCCGCCCACTCCTAGTTAAATTCTCTACACCATCCTCGGGATCCCACAGTCCCGGTATTGTACTCTCAGTCTGTCTTACTTCGTCTATACATGGAGGGCTTTCAAATGCCCACAAATCATCTAACCCACCGACCATTTCTCTTCCTCTTCTTTCTTCATCATCCTCAATAGCCCATGTATTATCAACTTCTTCCCAAATGACCTCTTTGATAAAATCCACATGTTGTTCCCAAGCGGCCTAAAAATTAGTCCACTCCGCTCTGTCTGATTTTAGCACAATCCTTACCAGCCAATAGAATTGCATTTCATCCACATATACCTCTTCCTCAAAAAGTTAGGGAAGAGTAATGTCGTCGAGCACGTGACAAAACCCGTATGGTCGAGCTGGGTAATCCAAAGGCCAATCGTCTTCTTCGTTGCGTTCCTCTTCTTCTTTCTGAACTGCCACCTGATATCCTTCCCAGGCATCAGCATTCCTTTCTTCCACCATATCCCAGCTGTTTTATCCATAATCAATGAATAGGCTGTCGGGTCCTTGGTAACTAGAATAGACAGGCGTGATAGATGCGCCGAACAGATGTACTGACTTGGGTCCTCTGATTCCCTAGAGACATGTAATTTATCCTAGCCTGCCTGGCATGATTTGGCATGGGATTAGTCGTGACATTCGACTTTGGAGTAGCGAATGGTGGGGGAATCACCTTGTTATAGATGAGGTTCTGGATCTCATGTCAGAGTCTTAAGCACTCATCAATTAAATGACTGTGGCATTGGTGGAAGGCGCAGTATTGAGAAGCATTAAACCTTGGCGGTAGAGGATCAGGTACGGGCATGGGGTCTAATGGCTTGATAAGACCTTTCTCAACGAGTCAACTCAAGGCGGTGGATAATGAAATGTTGATGGGGTGAACACCCTCTTTGACCTTTGTTGCTGTTGACTGTTGTCTATCTGTTGGGTATTGTTGGGTTATTGGGTGGAAGAGGACGGATTTAGTAGGTTTACCTCGTTTGAGCGAGACACGACATTGGTGGCAATAGATTGGTTTTGGTTGGTTGCAGGGAAAGTCCTCCTTGGTTTCTGGCTAGATTTAGATTTTTTGATATCCTCAGATTGTATGGCGTCTTCAATTTGTACTCCAGCTTCAAACAACTGTTCAAAGATAGAAAGAGACTGAGTGATAAGGTACCGCTTCAGTGGAGACTACAGATTCTTAACCACGATCCTCACTTGTTCTTACTCAGTGGGTTGATTTGTCATCTTAGCGGCTTTACCCCTCTACCGAGTTAAGAAATCAACAAAAGACTCCTGATTCTTTTGTTGAGTTATTTTGAGCTCTCGGGTGGTGACATCCAGTTGGACGTTGTAGCTGTACTGACTGACAAAAGCTGTGGCTATGTCCTCCCAAGTTCTAATTTTGGCCACCTCCAAAGAAAGAAACTATCTATGTGCAGCCCCAGAGAGTGATGGATTAAAAAGTTGAGCCTTGAGCTGATAATCAATCCCCATGGGGGAGAGAGTTCCAACGTACATCCTCAGATGAATTTGGGGGTCTCCAATACCATCAAATTTCTCCATCTCCAGCATTTTAAACTTTTTTGGTAATTTTGCATCCGAGAATAGGCACAAGCCACCCATATCCAGCATGTATTCTTCTACTCCCTTTTCCTTTCTCAGTACTCTATCCATTCGATCGATTTTCTCCGCCAGTGCGGATTCCCTAGACTAGGCAGCGTTTTCTTCTTCTATCACCACCGGGCGGGGAACCCGAGGTGGCACAGCAACTTGTGGTTCATCCTGTCGTTAGTTATCATCCTAAAAGTCTTCACCGTTCTCATTTGTGTCATCCAACTGTCCATTCACAATGGGCATACGGACCTGAATTGCTTGGATCTGCACCTGACATTGGTTTGAGCTTGGGTCTGCTGCTCCACAGCTCTTTTCATCTCAGTAATGGCTCTCATCAGAATCGTCAAGTTCACCTCGTTCTCTGCCATTTCAGTTGGTTGTTCGGACACTCTGTGAAGTCTGCCTAATTTTGATCTCTCCCAAACACCTGTTAACTGTACTATTCTCGGCTCAATGATAAACCTGCAAAAAAATTTGGATTCCAAAAGCATAATAACTAGTATCAAACACTTTTCAAATGAGAATTTTGACGATAGATAGCAAATATCCCAGATACCTAAAATAGCAAATCATAAGTAGATAATCACGGAAGCTATAACAATGCCCCTGTCAAGCTCATACTAGCAGCATAACAATTGAACATGTTTGACTAAACTCGGGTGAAGAAATGGGCAGTACTCCAGCAGGAAAGTAGAACTAGGCTGAGAGGACTGGTTTGACCTAGAATCTTAAAGAAACAATGGGTAGCATAACGGTAAGAAACTAGCTCACATAGGTAAAATAAGGATCTGAAGGAGACGAGCCTAAACAAAGGCGGGGGTGTGGAACTAACAACCCGGGAAGAACCTGAAAGAGAGAAAAACTACCCTAGAGGTTTCAAAACGAAACACAGGTATGACCCCGAGAAGAAAACTATGGCGTGGAAACCAAACATGGTGAAAGTAAAACCCGGGTAAGAATCCGAAGGCGAAAAGCTAACCTAATCAAAGGATAAGAGAAAACCCAGGCCGAACCCGGAAGAGGAACTAACTTAAGCCCGAACAAACAATCATAACAATACGCAATCAAAACATACAATTAAGAAAACACATAATCCTACTGGGGTTAGCAGTACCTAATGGGGGTTCTAGGCTACTATATGTAAAAGGTCGATTTTGGTCAATCGAATAGGGTACCTTTTAAATAGAGTCGGGTATATACCTCTCATGCCTGGAGTGGTGCAGGACTTGGTCAAACAGTAAGCCCAAACTCTTTTATTGCACCTATGAAAGCGTACAGTCAGTAAGGCTTGCATGCCTTCTCAACAATTCTCGAAACGGATGAACGTTTAGGGCATCGAGTCGACCAGGAAGAGGGTTTTGAAGAACAATACACGTGCATGCGATAATGCAAAGGAGAAATACATATTAAGAACTAATTATATTTTCAAGTCTAGTCCTCTTATTTGATTTTATAAACCAGTCCCTAGCAGAGTCGGCAGAAAATACTGTGGCACCGAAATTTTGGAGTTTTGAAAATGCTCAAAAATAAGAGAATTCAAAGATATTTGAAAAAAATATTTTAACACCTTGAAAGCTAAATTTTAAAAACACATTTTTGTTGAAAATAGAGTCGCCACTTAGTTTTTGAGAAAAACTAATAAAAACAAAAATGGCTACTAATATTTAAAACGTTTAAGTAAAGAAAAAGGGTTCGGGGGCTAAGGTACGAATCGAAAAAGATGTTAGACATCTTACTCCGTTCGCCCAACCGAAAGATTGGCCTATACTAATAATCATTGGTTCTTTAATAAAATTCTTCAAATGCATGCAAATAAAGAGAATTGAGGCAAAGAGAGAACTTTCAAAGTAAAATATGAAAAATACATAACATATGTATATAGAACGCCAAACAAAACAAGTATCAAAAGAAAATTCCTAAGTCCTATGGCATACAATTTCTAACTAAATGATGCATGGAGCACACCGACATGTAATTTCATCAAAATAAACTAAACTATTATGGTATCATAAAATAATAAAAACATGCTAGAAGTTGTAAAAACTACATAAATATGAATTGTTGCAAAATAAGCCAAACTACTTTAGACACAAAATATTTTAAAGAAATTAACCAAAATATGCGTGTTATCAAAATAAACTAGATTAGCATTAACATGAAAAAAAAATGCTAAATGTAAAATAAAATATGTATAGAAGAGAAAATTCTATATTGAAAGAAAACTTACTTAATAAGAAAATTTAAAATAAGGGTTCTATAATAAAAGAGGGTTTAAAGATTTAAAGGAAAAGAAAAAAAAATTTACAAAAGAAAAATTATGCTAAAATAAAAAAGTTAGAAAATGTTATTAAGCTATTGAAAAAGAAAACTTAATTATTTTTATTTTATACTTTAAAAGAGACAAAAGAAAATAAAAAAAATTAAAAAAAGAAAAGGAAAAAAAATTACTATGAAAATTTATACAATATTTAAAGATAAAAATTAACTTAAAAGACTTTTTGTAGTCTTTTGGGTTTAATAATATGAAAGAAAATAATGTTAACATTAAATAGAAAAAGAAAAAGATCAAAAGAAAAAAAAATAAAGCTAATAATAATAGGACAAGAAGAGGAAAAAATGCTAGAAAATTAGAACTAGTAAAAAAAAAAGAAGAAAAGAAACTTTATAAGAAAAGAAAAAAAATACTAATATTAAAAAAAAGAATGTTAAATTGAACATTTTAAGCTAATAACTAAAAAGAAAGGAAATAAAGACAAATGGAACATTAGTATTAATAAACATAAAAAAAATACTAGTAATGAAAAGAACATTAAGCTAATGCTTAAAAGAAAATGATATTAAATTAATATTACAAGAAAAGAAAAAATAAATAAAAATGAATGCTAGAAAGATAGGAGAAATTAAATACAACTATTTAACTCAAATATGAAGTGTAGTATTGATTACTACATTCACATAAATGTAAGTGCATTATTATAACAATTAATAGTATGAACAAGTTGTAATTGCCAAAATATGTTGCACAAATTTGATGAATGATTGCTTAGTGTGGAAGTGTGAACTAAGCAATTAATTAAAAAATTAAATTAAATAAAAAAATAAAATAAGAAACAAGGCAAACTACACAAATGAAAGAAATACGCAAATAGAAATTGAATTTAACCTGATCACTCCAAAAGAGAGTGAATGAAGTTAGAAGGAATGGGGATCCAAACAAAATATATGGATTGCTCAGGAATCCTCAAGTTGGGGGAATGTGCTTCAATGGTCCAATCATCGGTGGTGATCCAAGCAAGGCTTTCAATGTAGGTGTTAGAGGTTCAGGTCTCAGTATTTCGGCTGGGTTTCAACGTCGGGACTCCGAATTGCTCGGTAACTCGACAGAACTTCTCTCACTAAGCCTCTCACTAATTTTCTGTCATGAAAAATGTACCAGGGGTACGATATTTATAGAATTCTTCAACCAATGAGGTGTTGTCACGTTTTGAGACACGTCAGGCCATTTGGAGTTGGCGGTCGTCAGGTTAGAGGGGGTGGTCACCATGTCTAAAAAAGGTTCCACAAAATTCTATTGGCAGTCGCCACAATACAAGTTGGCGGTCGCCATGTTAGAGGTAGCAGTCGCCACTTTTGGCTAAGATTTCCAAGAGGTTCTATTGACGGTTGCCACAATGAACATGACGGTCGCCACTTTGGAAAATGACTTGCATAACAAGTTATCGATGGTTTAACAAAATTTCATTGGTTTGAAGGTTTTGGGTTCAAATATCGAGCTTGGATCACTTTCCAATGATCAAACTGAAACACTATTCCACCTGTTTTCATCATCGGATTCACCTAAGATTTGGCGGGGTCAAATTAGGGTGTCTACACACCCAGCAAGTCTTTTTCAATGGCGTATACCGATGTTCGCATTCTGTTATCTTTTTTCTTAGGTAGTAGACAGCTCCTACCTTGGCTTTATCTTCTTGAGCGAGCATACATCCCATTGCTGAATCAGTCACGAAGACATACAGTATCAAAGGATTGCTAGGTTTTGGTGATAGCTGGACTGAAGGTTCTTGCAAGTACTGTCGTATAGCATCGAAAGCGTCTTGACACTGTTGATCCCATCAAAAATTATTAGTCCCTTTCTTCAAGAGTTGGAACATGGGTTCACTGGTCGTGGTTAGTTTAGCTATAAATCGATTAATAAACTGAATTTTTCCTAGAAAGCTCCTTGCGTCCTTCTGAGTTTCTGCTTGACAGGCTTAGCGTTGGGATAGAGAGGGATTTGGTGTTGTACGATAGCAGGGTTAATTTCGGGCATATATTTGTAGTACCATGCGAAAACAACTTTAAATTCTTTTAATAGAAGAGTTAACTGCTCATGTTCTTTCGAAGAGAGCGCAGAACCAACCTAAACAATTTTTTGGATCCTTTTTATTATTAAGATTTATTGAAATAGTTTCTTTCATTATGGGTTTAGCTCGCATTTCTTCTTCCTATTCAATTAAGAATTTTAATTCTTAGGGGATAAGTCCCTTGAATTCATTAAAATTTTCATAATCTATGCAAGATATGTGAGGCACAACGAAGTAAGAAAAATTCGGATTCATTTCATTTATTTCAACGGGGGTTACAATTTTGGACTCAAAATAGAAAGGGAGTCGGGATGCCAATAGGTGCATTTGCAACAGATTTGTCATCATAGGAACTGTTTATAGACTCAATCAAAATGGACTCAACAGAATTGGATTTTCACATCATGCATACGAAAAGACTTAAAGGGCTGACTCTTTTTTATTTTAGCAGCATCCATGATAAGTACAGTGTAATCCGTAGGCGTGTCGACATCCATCATCAGTACGTCCTCTTCTTCTTTGTTACTTATACGAACTCGGGTCATCTCTTCATCAAAGGAAGAACCTAGATCTCCTTCCTTTCAATGAATTACCCAGTCTATTGGTATCTTTTTAGTGAAGCCCACCTGCCATATTTCTGTTTCCTCCTCGTTGCCAGACAACTGGTGGTTGAAGAAGATCTCCAACCTCGCCAATTTCTGGTTAGTCATTTTCTCAATCCAAGGCTCCGGAGATCTGTAGTAAGGGAAGTCATCTCCTTGTCCATTCAATGTCGGCCCGTATTCTCCTATCTCTAGATCTTTTGATTATGGCATATATCTAAGCCCATATCCGTGTTGATTATGGTATACAGGGATTGGTTATGAGATTCCTTGCAGATGCTTGCTTGCCAAGGCCCATTCCTGAAAAGTAGGACATTCCTTTTATTAGTGCCATCACCTTTGACTTATGTAGTTCTTTTCCTCATTCACCAGAACTTGAATGGTCTTAGTCTCGTCAAAGTCGGACCCATTTAGAAGAAGGTATTCTTCCCCATGTTGGATCTCAAGGAGCAGAGTAGTGTCACTAAGTGGAGTTGCTAAGCTAGTTTCACCCGGAATGGTGATAGTTACTACTCCTTGATCAGCTTCACTTTTTAGTGCAGGGTTGACGGAACTGCTCTAATTGACGGGTCGTGTAGCCATAGCCTTCCCAACAACAGTTTAAATGAGGCCAAAACATCGAGAACATGGAAGTTTACCTCGCTTTCAAGCGTTCCTACTGTCACAACGAAAATTACTAAGCCCAACACATCTCTTCGCGTGTTATTGTACGCCCATACTCGTTGTGCATTCGGCTTGAAGTCTTACGTCTTCAACGCCAAACAATAACCAGTTTGTAGTAGGCACACATTGAGGGCAGAACCATTGTTAACTAAAACGATCAACACTTATTTCCCCAAACACTGGACGGTCAGGTGTAGCGGCTTGTTGTGTGATGGTTCCTCCATTGAAAAGTCTTTGTCACTGAAGGCAATAACATTAGACTGCTTCTTGGGTATAAGCATTCCATCCAGCTAGTTGGGGGAGACATCGATCGGGATGTCTATGCTATTGAGAGCCAACAGGATTGCCTGTCAGTGCTTGTGGGATGCCGCGAGTAGTTCCTAGATACTCACATTTGCCCGCGTTTTCTTAAGTTGCTTCAAAACTGTCTTAGTCTTCACTGTTCTATTTTTCTGCTTGCTTTCTTGATTCCTCTATGCCCCTACTTGGATTGCCCTTTTTCCAACTATGCGAGCTAATAATGCCTTCCGCTTCTTGTTAGGTGTTCAACTTGCTCCTCGATTTTTCATAAACCCTCAAACTAGTTGGTCACTTCACGAATTTCAGCCACCGGGTATGTCTTTCGTCAAAAAGTCCATAAGTCTTCTATGCTTGTCTTTCCTTGGTTACCTTCGTTATTAGCTCCTTCAAGTCCTCAAAGATCCTCCTCGATTCCCATCACATTTTTCACAAACCAAATGGATTCTTCATGGATAGCAGTCTCTAATTCAAAGAATTGTGGCAATGATACCTCATCAAACGGATCCTTGTAGTCATATGGCGGTGGAGGGATCCAAGGTTCCTAGGACCCCTCACTGTCATACAACTACTCTGCTATCGGATGCCATTCTGGTACATCCTCTCATTTGTCATAGTCTATGTCTATGAATTCCAACTCTACTTCCTCAAGTTTCCATAAATCATTTTCTTCTTCATATAAAATCTTATTCATGTCGAGGGAGCATAGGGCTGGTCTCTCGGGTAAAGGAGTTCTCGATTTAGGCTCGTAAAGTAGAATGATATACACTAGAGGATCAAACACAGGACCCACAATTCCCAAAAGATTCACTTGAGGCAGATTCTTCTTTCTCTTGACAATTTTTGCTTCTTCTCAATTTCCTTACTGGTTGGTGTCTCTTTTTTTGGTCCATTCTCACTATCGTTAACTTTCTTTTCCTTCAGTGATTCTCCTACTCCTGATATCTCTTCCTTTGTCTATTCAACTCTTGAACTCTGCTCAGCTTCTTCATACTAGGATTCCTCTCCATACCACGCTGTGTCATTGCCCGGAACGGTTGGGATATGCCACTTGATATCTATCCTGGCTTCCTTTAGATCATCCAACGCTTCGAGACGTGTCAAATCTTCCCACAGATGTCTGATTTCTTCATCTTCTTCATCATTACCATTGACAGGGAGAGGAATCCTCCTCGTGGACGATAAAGATCAAAAAATTATCAAAACCATCATCTATCAGATCCTAAATAAGGTCGTTGAGCAGCAGTACCTCTAGACCGAACGACAGAATTATAATTGACTTTGTTTCTGTTGCGGAGACTATAAATTTTGTAGGATTGAAACTTTCTAACCCTTCTTCCATGGCGTTCACATTCTGTTGGGTCGTATGATTCAATAGAGGATTAGTGGTCACATTTGGTTTTTGAACGACAGTGGGTGGAGGAATCACCTTGTTGTCTATCAAATCCTAGATCTCGTGCCGAAACCTCACGCCATTGTTGGTTAAATGATCATGCCCCTGATGGAAGGCACAGAACTAGGTTGGATTATACTTAGGCGATAACGGGTTTGGTGGCTGGGTTGGCTCCAAATGCTTTAGGAAGCCCCTTTCAATAAAACTACTAAGAACAGTGGAAAGTGGGACTCCCAGAGGAGTTAATGTTCTTCTTGAAGTTCTTTGCTGACTAGATTGTTCGGGTTTTAGGTTTTGGGTGTTTATTTCGAAAGCCTGATCATTGAAAATGTCGATGAAGTTATTATTGACTCAATTAGGGTCATTAGTGCATGGCTTCCTTACCCTTCGACTTGATCTCGCACTTTTTATTGTCCCTAATTGGATAGAAGTTTTAGCATCAACTCCCTCATCAAGCAACTGTTCAAATGTGATTGAACGATTTCTTAGCATCTTTACAGACTTAGTTCTCCCTTCGTTGGATTGAGTCTTGTTCTTGATAGATGAACTCAACAAATCATTGACTCGAGTTTGAAGTTGCTGACATTGAGCTCAGTTTTAGATTTATGGGGCTTGTAAGAGTTGAATTTGTGTCTGGCATTAAGTCTGAATCTTGACCTGGTTGTTCACAACTGTACTAATCCCGTCTAATGTTTGCCATAGGTCCATAATTGCCTTTATCATATCAGCCATGATCAATTTTGGGTCTGCCATCGGGAATATAGAATTTGACTGTTCTATTTTTCTAAGCCTTTCTCTTAGAGATCGGACCCAAGTGCGTATAGCTTCTTCTCTGCACGAAGCTAGTATCCCAGGTCTCTAAACTGAAAGGACTCACGTAAACTGGAGGACTCGTTAGTCGGGCCTAAATGCAAAATAACTTGCTCTCGACAATAGGGCGGGGGAAACGAAAACTAGTCCTAATCGGGGTCCTAACTATACAAAAAAAAGCAACCATAAAAGAAAATTACATAACCCTAAAAGATTTATTAATCCTAAAAGAAGGGGTTCTAAGAAACTATATGTACATAAGAAGCCTGGTAGGTTTGCACTCAGTATACCTTCTTAATAGAGTCAAGAATATATCTCTCAATGTTAGGAATGGTGCAATGCATAGTCAAACGATACGCAATAACTCTTTTTGCCACATCAATGGGAGCATGTGGCATGAAAGCATGTTAGCTTCCCTGACATAGTATCGAGATAATAAACTAACCGGGGTATCGGGTAGGCAGAGCGGGGGTTTGAGAGCTAAGCACATAAATATGTAGAATGCAGATATGAATACCAATAAAAAGTTTACAACAAGAACAATTGATATTTCAAGTTTAGCCCTCTAATGATTTTTTTTGAAAAATCAGTCTCTAACGGAGTTGCCAGAAAAATTGCGAATATTGTTTTCTGGGGAGACAGTGCATCAGATATCTATTATTTTTTTTAGAAAAATGTCCGTTTTTTAAAACAAGAAAATCCAAAATATTCGAGCACATTTTTTTAGAAGAATGGAGTCACTACTTGATTTTTGAAAAAAAACCAAAAAAAAAAAAGGTTGTGGGTCTTTTAAAAATATAACTAGAGAATAGAAGAGTTCGAGGGCTAAGGTACGAAAAAAGAAGATGTTAGGCACCCTTTTTGCCCAACCGTGAGATTGGTCTCTACTTTTGTCAATATTGGTTCTTGTTGTAAACGTTTTAAAGATAACATATACAGAACGAGAGGTTAAAGAGAGTTCAAATAAAAGTAAGGGAAGAAATAAAATCCTAACTATGATCTTAGGGTCATGCAACTTGGTTATTATTTGTACTATGATCTCTGTCGCTATCATGTTATGAACAGACTGTACAGAATAAACAGAAAAGATTTGAACACCACATTTGAGCTATTGGATATACATAAAACTCACAGCCGTAGCAAAAAATATTTTGGCCGTGACAACATAAGTCACTAAACATGCGGCCATGACAAATATAGAGTTACCGCGAAAAGCAGAATAAACAAGATCACGGCCGTGACAAATAAAAGTTCTGGCCAAGGTTTTTTTTAAGGATCTAAAGAGGGTATAATCATCATACAAGGTTTAAAACATGCTTAAATTGATAGGACGTGTAGGACAGAGACTATAACCCATTTATTCTAGGTTAGATTCACCATCATTCATCCTCTATACAAGAAATATCTCAAAATAAGACATACAGGTCATTAAAATGAATAACATAATGCTTGAAACACATTTTTCATGTCACTGACCTCACAAAACCTCATGGCCGTGACAAACATGGAAATAAAAGCTGTAACTGTTGAAAAATAACTAACGGCCGTTACTGTGAGTTTAATAAAACACACAGTTGTGATAGATCTACCACTCATTACCCAACAAGAACATGAATTGAAGGTACAGCAAAAGGATAAAGCAAAATAGAATGAGAAAAGGGGAGAAAACCTTGAAGTAAATGAATATCAGAGATTCTTGAAAGGAGTTTTCATATTTTTAGCCTTGAAATAAATGTCAGGGCCGTAACAATATAATATTCCGACCGTGAGTAAATAAGGCACAAATATATTGGGTGCACAAATTTCATGGTCGTGACAGTAAGTTTAACAAAACACATGGTTGTGGCACTAGAAGGTCGCAACCATTATGTTCTAGAACCTCAGAAAGCTTTTGATGTGCTCAGTGTTCTTGTGAGCGTCAAAACGAAGAAAAAATGAATGTAAATATATGAAACAGAGAGCTACGAATACACTGTTGATAGTAAAAATTTGAAGAGACAATGCTTATATCAAAATAAATGATGAATAAACAATAAAAACAATAGAAATCTTATCCATGACACCCTCGGGAGAAGAAAACGAGGGTTTACAAAAGAATCATGGGTTCCAAGGATACCTCATGTGAATATCTACCTCGAATGGCTCTTTAGGGGTGAGAATAGGCTATCTCTAAGTCAATACGAGCTTTATGAACTCCTTCAACGCAAGAAAGATCACAAACAAGGCTTGAAAAGTATGGAATGGATATGAAAATATCGGGTAGGGGTGTATTTGGGCAGAGTTTGGATAAAAGGGATAAAAGTGGCAATCGCTGTCTAAAAAGGGATAAAAGTGGCGATCGCTATCTTTTTACTTTTATACAATGGCAGCCTCTACCTTTATAGCAATAAAAAGGACAGCCGTGACTTTCAAAAGTCGCAGCTATATGTAGGGTTTGAACAAGAGTAATAGCTGTGACAAAAAAAGTCACATCTTGCTTTAGGGTTTTCAAAAAGGTGGCAGCTGTTATAGAAAGGACACAGCATGTTCTAGAAGTTTCAAAAAGGTGGCGGTCGTGATAATAAGAATGTCACGGCTTGAGGGTTTCTGGTGGTTTTCTTGGACTTTGAACCGAATTCGTGATTTTGATTTCTTAAGAGTATCTTTGAGCTTAATTCTCAATTTTTTCGTCATTGGAGCACATTCGAGACGGGTACCTAAGATTCGACTTGGTTAAATTAAGGTGTCTACACTAACAAATTTATAATTTATTTTTATTTTTCTCTCTAGGGTAATACTTTTTATGCTGGTATATATTGGTTGGAGTGGAAAGGTTGTTTTCATCCAAGTCCATGAGAATCACGGTGCCTCCAGTTATGATAGTCTCAATCAAGTATGGTTCGACACAAAGTACACGGGGATATAGTATCCTATAATTTTAGGATCAATTCTAGACATATCTTCATAAGATCACACAAAGACAACTTTAAATTTTTTTAAAAATAAAATTATCAATTGCTCACATTCTAGTGAAGACAAAGTGGAATCAATTTGAACCATTTTTGAATTAATTTCAAACCCCAGATTTAAAAACAGAGTTTTTCCCATTGGAGGTATGGCACTCAATTCTTCTTTTCTTTTTTTTAAACTTTTTAATTCTTAGGGGACATCCCCATCGAATTATTTGAGATTTCAAAAAGCATATGGAACATTTCATACACAACGAGGTAAGAAGAATCATCATTCATTTCATTAATTGCAGGAATTACAAATCTAAAAGAAAAACAAGAACAAGGTGCACAGACAAATGTGCTCCCAGACTCATCACTTGATTGAATCTCACAAGACTTAGCCTCTCTCAACTCAAACTCAAACTCGAGACTAATTTCATGCATTACACAACATTCGAGAGACCAATTGCTGACAAACTTGATTGAAGCTTCCACGATTGGCCCAATATAGTCTTTTAGGTCGCCATGATTCATTATCAAACAACTTTCGTCGACTATAGGCATTTAGGTCATTTGGTCGTTAAAGAGTGCTTCCATGTTAGCTTCCCCCAAAGTGTTGGCCCAGTCTTTTTCAATCTGAACGCTCTTTCCTTTTTTGTCTTCCTTTTCTGCCTCTTATTCTTCTTTGGAATTTTATTGTTGGTGATCGAAGAAATTCTCCATCATAGGCAGCCTCCAATTGGTTTTTTCTTAAACGAAGTGGCCACTCAACGTATTGAGGTATTTTTTGCCTCTCCTTATCCATCCTCTCCTTTGTGCCACAAAATCATCTGCCGTTGGTTGACACTCTAAGCCAAATTGATGTTGATTCACAAACAGTAACACTGGCTTGGGGATCCTTTGTTGCCACCGTTCCAAACCCATTCCCAGAAAATAGGACATATGCTTCATAATTTCCACAATGTGAGGTTTCATGTAACCATCCTCTTCTTTTAACATCACTCGAATGGCCTGCACCTCGTTAAAATCGAATCCACTCAACAATAGGTCTTCTTCTTC
Source organism: Heliamphora exappendiculata (assembly GCA_034768845.1). Taxonomy (NCBI): domain Eukaryota; kingdom Viridiplantae; phylum Streptophyta; class Magnoliopsida; order Ericales; family Sarraceniaceae; genus Heliamphora; species Heliamphora exappendiculata. The sequence continues at coordinate 11,347 of JAOTRH010030479.1, read as the reverse complement.
GTTTTTAATCTCCAAAAGAGGTGTACTATCTTGTTAGGGTTGGTATATTAAAAATCATATTTTTAGTATTTAATTTTATTTTAATAAAATTAATTTTTTATTTTATGATAATCTTTATGAATAATGTATGTGTATTATTTCTTTAATATTATGCATGAATGTCCGATATCCTGTATAGTATTTAATATGGCGTGTAGAATACGGCTTGCACATAGAAGATTAGATTTTAGGTTCTCACATAATATAAGTTTTATGTTCATAATTTAGATGAAAATGGACATACCATCGGTACGACTGTAGCACAGAATTTTAGTAGGCCTGTGTTGGTTACAGGGAACAGATAATAGCATCGTCTATTATTCTAACTCTTTGTGCTAGTACACTTTGTGTGTATTAAATGGGATATTTGGAATAATTAATTTTATACTAACTATATAAATTAATTCATACCCCAAGTTTATTATGAATAGTATTTATCCTCTTAATTCTGAAATAATTATTGATTTGTGTATATTTAATATTCGTTATTTTGATTCATTAGAGGGTGCGATCTTATATAGGTCTATATTTCTGGTGAGTTGGATAGCGGTATTATTTATATGAAAATTATTAATTATTGACAGAATTCACGTTCCGAAAGATCGGAATTGAGAATACCCCCTTAAGGAAGCTTATAAGTTTTAACCGGGTCAAATCCTGCAGGTGAATTTAATTATCTAGTGGTCAAATAAGTTAAGAGAAATGGCTTAAAGAATATCAAGACGCCGATTAAATTAAATTGTCAGTAATTAAATTTAATTAACGGATATTGAGAATCTTAACGTTGGGAGAAATGGTAAGCATTTAATAACATGGACTCAATGTAAGAAGGCTTTGAGATTATGGGTCAGAGTGCAATTATAGTTCTTTAGTGGTGTGAACTGTAATTCAGTATTTTTATGGATTGTAGAAACCACTGCTGGTTTTCCATAATTGCAGATACCGCTATGTGGTTTGCTTAATTGCAGAAACCGCTGATATGTATCTGTGTTTCACAGGAAGTCTTACTCATAATTACTCACCAGGTCTCTGCTATAGCCCTATATACATGCAGGTAAGCTAAACTAGTTTCATAACTTGTCTTCTAAGACTAAAGCTGTTTTGGTTCTGCTAGTACGAGTTCGCGGAGAATTATAGCTCACACTATATTCGAGAATCGCATAAGGAAATACAGTAGAAGATCCAACATGAGTTTAAACTCAAATTCAAATCGTAGTTAAAGATTCGACCTGTGAAAAGGTATTTATTTAAACTAACTTTAGGTGCACGGGTTTTATTTTGATCATTTGTCATCAAAGTTTTTATCTGGAGCCCGTTTTTGCGATTGCTCGTCCAGTTAATTTTTTTCGTTAATCGTTTGCAAAAACAAAGATCTTGACAGTTTTGCTTCCAACAATTAGTCTCAGAACTGTTTTATTTTTTGTTTTTAGTTATCGGGGCTGGGTAGTTTTAGAACTATTGCTAACTTTATTTTGTAGGCGTTCTAATCCCGATTTTATTATCGTCATTTATTTTTTTATATTTGATTGAATTATGTGAATGATGAATTTTTTTAATCATGGGAGTTAACCGTGATAGATTGAATGTGAGCCTTTGGGATATAGGATCGATGAATAGCTAACTTTATGTTTGTAAATATCTGTTTAGATTATTTAAGAACAGATTCAATAGATTCAAGAACATGAAGAACGGAGGCGGCACCGGTGGTGGTTCGAATTTTAACGGGCCACAGATTGCGGTAAGGTTTTAATGGTTTTAAATGTTTTTTGTGAGTTTTTTTACAATATTTATGTACAAAAAATAGCATAAAAAACAAGTTAAAATAGCAAGGACAAATCACCAAAATTGCTCAGTTCCGACGGCTTTGCCGACGGCGGTTCAACGGCAATTTTTATGATTTTTCGGGCTATTTTGAGATTATTTTTTGGAAAAAATTTTAAACATAAAATAGCAGTAAAATATACTTCAAAATACTATCAAAAAAAAAAACTAGGCCAAACAGTGCATTTAAAAGAAAAAAACAGCAGCGGTTAATTGTTAGTGTGGATCACTTCACATCTGAAGGGTTTATTACAAAGTAATTAATTTGATATTAGATGATGGTTAACACTTAGCTGTATATAGTACATCATCTCTATCTGAGTTACTACTATTATATACTGGATCGAAACTATGCCAGCTATTTAATTTTACTTGACAGGGTTAGTTACCTAAATAGTAAAATTAAAAAGAATTGGCATATCTGGTCTTATGAATGATAGTAGACGTCCTCCCATCGAGACATACTATTCTCAAGTTGCCAAACTGTTGGCAAATTAATTTTAAAATGGTAGAAGAAATCAAATTAAAATAAATTTAAAATTTTTCTCATCATAATTAACGATATTTTTTAATTATGTAATTTTTATAATTAAAATAGCTTTTAATACTCAAAGAAAACAAACTAACAGGACTGAATTGGATATAGCTTGGATATAGCTTTAACTATAAATGGTATTCCTTCAATACTAAGAAATGTGTTTCTTTCTGAAAAAGTTTCTTCCTCTGAGCCGAAAGGCATGAAGAATAAAAAGTTTCAGAAACAGGGAGACGGTTTTCATGGTAGTTGTGGGCCACGGACTTGTGTAAAAAAGTCAAAAAACAGTTTTCACTGCAATCAGACCCGGCACTGGAAAAAGTTATGTCTAGTATTTCTCAAAAAGCAGAACAAATAGGATAATTTCTATTTACTGGTTGTGAAAACATGTTTAGCAGTGTTATCTACCGGTACCTGGTGTGTAGATATGGGAGTCACTAATCATGTCTGCAATTCATTGCAAAGGTTCTAAAAAACCTGACAACTTAGTGATAGGGAGATTTATCTGCATATGGACAATAATATAAATATAACAGCAGTTGCAGTAGGAGATGCTACTCTCAGTTTTTGTAGAGATCAGGTTTTAATATTGAAAGATTGTCTTTATGTACCTGCCATTAGAAAGAACTTAGTTTTCGTTTCTAGATTGGTTAAAAACGAATATTTTGTTTATTTTAATAACTCTATAGTTATTAAGGATAATAAACAGATTATCTATTCTGGTACATTGGTGGATGATCTTTATATTATTACTTCAATCTCTCCTACACTACAACTGACTGAAACGAATGATACGTCTATATTACTATATAAGAGAAAGTTTTCTTCTTTAATGAACCAACGTTTCTTTGGCACTTACGCTTGGGTTATATTAATCTAAAAAGGATAAACAGACTGGTAGCATATGGACTTTTGAGTTCATTAGAAATGGAAGCACTTTCAGTTTGTGAATATCGCTTAGTGGGTAAGAAGACTAAGAGGCCCTTTTCGGTCAAAGGCTACAAAGCTAAAGAACCGTTGGAGCTCGTTCATTCTGATGTGCGTGGTTCTATGACAATCCGAGCTGGAGGTGGCTTTGAATACTTCATCAGTTTTATTGATGACTACTCAAGGTGTGGATACATTTACCTGATGCACCACAAGTCTAAATGTTGTGAGAAATTCAAAGAATTCAAGGTGGAGGCAGAGAAGCTTCTAGGTAAAAGTATCAAATTACTACGATCTGACCGTGGTGGAGAATACCTCTTTAGAGAGTTTAAGGACTACTTGTCATCCGAGAGAATTACATTCCAGTTAACTGCCCCTGGTACTTCGCAACAGCGTGATGTAGCAGAAAGAAGGACTATGACTCTTATGAAAATGGTAAGGTCCATGATGAGTTATTCAGATTTATCCGATTTGTTTTAGGGACTCGCTTTAGAGACAGCGACTTACACTCTAAACTTGGTACCTTCTAAGTTAGTACCTTCTACTCCCATAGAATTGTGAATCGAGCGTAAGCCTAGTCTAAAACACATTCGGATTTGGGGGTGTCCAGGACTTGTGCTGAAAGGGAATGCGGGTAAGTTAAAATCGAGGATAGAAGTATGTTTCTTTGTAGGATATCCCAAGGGAACGAAGGGTGGTCTGTTTTATAATTTTAAGGATCATAAGGTCATTGTTAGAACTAATACCCGATTCCTAAAAGAGGATTATATTATGAACTATAGGCCCAAAAGCAATATTATTCTGGAAGAATTGAGAAAAAAATACCAGTAGAACGGAAGAACAAGTCACTGATATCCTATTACCTCGTCGTAGTGGGAGGATTATCGGGACAGGTGCAAATCAAGAACATAGTGCTGATGCACAGGGTTCTAATTCTGCACAGTGTGTTACTGCTAGTACACAAACACAAGTAGTGCCTCGTCGTAGTGGGAGAATTATTCATCAACCTAATCGGTATATATTCTTGGGAGAGTCTTTTTGACAGGGTCCCGGCAGAAGTAGATACCGAGCCCTGTAACTACAATGAAGCACTTTAAGTCAAAGATGCAGATCTTTGGCAAAGGGCTATAAATTTAGAGATGGAATCCATGTATTCCAATATGATCTGGAACCACCCGAAGGGATAAAACCCATTGGATGTGTCATGCCCCAAATTCCAGATCACGTGAAACACCCATAAACAACCAACTTGAGAATACATTATCAAATTAAACCATGCATGCAATGTATATAATCGCCAAACGGCATACATTACACGGCTCTAACACCAGAAAAACATGTTACAACATACATGTAACAAAAAGAACAAAAAGGAAGACTACAGCATTTCCACCTCTTTGGCACCTCCAGATCAACCTGCGTGATCGGTACCTGAAAAAAATCAAATCCCACGTCTTGAGCCAAAGCTCAGCAAAAACTAGACATGCATGCAGTATAAGCTAAACATGCTAGGAAAATGAGGTGCATTTTTAGACTGTCTTTCAACCCTTTAAAATGAGTTTCACATCCAACGGCAAAGCGATGATACAAACCATCTTTTGACTCACTCACAGGAGCCTTGAAAATAGTTTGAAAATAGTTTTTAGATTGAGATTCACACGACCCTTAAATATAATTTGAAATTGATTTTATCCATCCCACAATGCAGTTCATGCAATCCATGTACCTTCTTGGGATGAACCCGAGGGACCACTGCCCCGTCATTGCACCTTTTCGGCCTCTCGCCGAGGGACCTCAGCCCCAACACACGTACGTTCTCGGTCACTCTCCCGAGGGACCTCAACCCAACCGCATACGCCTTTACGAACTTTCACCGAAAAACCACAATCCCAACATATGCCTAGTTAACCACGGTTAACATTCATAGAACCATATGTTCAACCATCACATTCCATACACCTATGCATAAATAAACCAAGGTTTAATGCATAATTTCGCGTACTATCACTACGTTTCACAAACCACGTCACATGTACATACGCGACTCACACAACACTTGCAACCCATGCAACATGCACCACATGCATCTGTACCTTATATTCCACATAACCATGCCTATAAAATCTCTGAGTTTTAAAGCATACAACCACGGTACACGTAACGACGCCAAAATCATGAAATCCACTTAACATAATTCGTACATAAATAAACAGAGTTATAAATGCACAAAGTCAGTTATAAACGCACTTAGCCATATATAACTTCACATCCTGACGCCACCTGTCAAAACAAATCGACATTCACTCACAGGGACAACCATCAACCCATAGAACCAAGCCTAACCCGAAAGCCAACGCTAAACCCCTTAAATCACGAGGTCACAAAACACCACCTTTGCCCTAATGGTGCCATGGGCCCAAACACGCCCCACATCCAACCACGACGCACACAACCGTGCCCCAACAACCCACATCTAGCCATGCACGTCACCCCTGAGGACTGCACCAAAATAAACATCCGAGACCACAACACAACCCCCGAAACCACCACGTAACCAATCTAACCCCGAAAAGAATCCAACAGTATTTCAATTAATTAATCCCATAACTAATCAATTAAATATGATTAGAAATCAATCAGAAACCAAGAACGAACCAAAACCATCAAAACACCAAGCCCAGCACCTCAGTCGACTGGACCTCAACTCCCAATCTACTGAAAATACATTGGAAAGCCAAAAATCCAAACCAAAACTATTTCAGTGGACTGACCTACTAAGTCCAGTCGACTGAACCCCCAACAAAACCATCTCAATTGACTGACCTCCCAGGTCCAGTCAACTGACCTCCCACAGGAACCATTTTTAAGCCACAATTTCAGCCCTCCAAACCTCGAATCAATGCCTCGAAACTCCCATCCAACACTCTCAGATATCCACACGCCCAAGCCTAACACCAAAACCACGAAAAAAACACCCGACACCTGATTCCATCCACCGAAATCGTCGAAAAATGGTTTTTAAACCCAAAAATCCAACTTGAAACAAACTTAGATCTACAACAATCTAATCATTAAAAACACACTCCATTACATGTAGCACTCTTATAAGACATGAGAGACTAGGATCCTACCTCGGTGAGTTAAAAACTGATGCCTCGAACCATGTGCAAAATTTAGCTTTGCCAGAATAAAAATTCGTCTGGGTGGATACGTAGACCACGACGCCAATAACAAGGATCCACTGTTGGATCATTGAAAATCGAGCCCCGGGCCCCCGAGAACTTAGTGACAAAGCATAGAGAAAAAGAAAATTTACTGGAGAAGTTTTGAAAATATCTTTTGAAAATATCTAACTCCAGATATTTATAGGCCTCTAAAATATCTTTTTTTTAAATTTTTTGAAATTCGCACCGCAACATTTCATGGCCCCGGGAACCAACCTTGCATCCATTTCTAACCCCGATCATGCATTAAAACGTATATAAACCTGTAAAACCAAAACCAAAAAATACGCGTCGAAAAATGTCAAAAAATAAAACGGGTCAAGATTTCACAACTCTAGTCCCTTAAAGGAATTTTGCCCCCAAAATTCAACATAAGGTCAAAAGAAAACAAACTATCGATCGCAATCGACACAGGCATACGAGATGGTCAGCCAAACCATTCCTAAGATATAGTCAAACAAGGTCAGGCATCATAAACAATGGCCAACTATCTCAAAGACACGGGATCTATAACTCACCCCAACCTCACATCCACACCAACTGCTGTCTCAACAACACCGCACCTAAAAAATCTATCATCAACTCCAAAACAGATGCAAGAAAAGAACTAGCCCAAAACCTGCATACTTAGAAAGTACCTATGCTCGTTGAAGGCATATCTGCATCATCTGGCATAACCGATGCCCTAGAAGAACAAGGAACTATAAGTGCATACGCTCGGGCCAATGTCGCTCTGGCCTGTCCACCATGACTCGGCGCTGTCGACTGCCATACTGACTAAACTGAAGCTCCCCTATCCGTCACTCAGGAAGTCTGAACAGCAAGATGCTGCTCTCGATCCTGCGCAAATGAACCCTCTAGTGTGTCCACTGTACTTGGTGCGCACTTCCTCTCGGGACAAGTCCTGCAGATATGTTTGGACTGGCCATATCCATAACACATATGTAACTCCCTCCCCTGTGACTGAATCCATGAAACCTGAGACTGCCTCGGATGGGGGCAATCTAGCATATGATGTCTAGGTTGCCTGCACCGGTAGAAAATCAACTCCCTCTGCTCTAGCCTCCCAGATGAAGCCACTGATGGGGTAACGTATTGAAAATTGCTGAGGTAATCCAGATGGATGAAAGCTAGTACCAAAGAACCTCTGCCTCTTACTGGAACGCCCACCTGTCTAAGCCTCGATCCCACCATGTGATGTCCTGGCCTCCCTGGAAGCTTGAATATCAGTCATAGTGTTCTCCACCCTTGCTGTTGCCTCCACCAGCTCTGTGAACACTCGAAGTCCCATTGCGACCACATGCTCCCTGATCGTTGGCCTCAAGCCCCGCTCAAACCTCATCGATCGCAACTCATTCGTTCTCACTAACTCTGGCACAAACTAAAACAAGCTCGTAAACTTGGCCTCATACTTCATAATGTCCATCGCCCCCTGGGTGAGAGTGTAGAACTCCTCCCTGTACAAATTTCTCTTCGAAACCGAGAAGTATTTCTCCATAAACACTCATGTGAAGGCTGCCCATGTGACCTCTATTATGGTTTTGGCATATTTTCACCACACGTGAGTAGCACCCCTCAACTGGAAGGTAGCAAAAGAAACCCGCAACTCGTCCTCCTTAATCTGCAACGTATCAAGAATCTGCGTCACCAGCTCTAACCACTCTAATGCCACAATAGGATCAGGATATCTGGCAAAGGTAGGTGGATCCATGCGCCTAAACTCCCGCATCGCTACTATAGCCCTCGCCTCAGGTACTCCCTCTCTCTCCCTAACGATCTCACCTCGAACCAACTATTGGATAGAACCCACCAGCATACGCAACAACTCTGTCATGTCAATCGGTCCAAGGGGAGCATTTGCATCTTCAGCATCATGGATAGGAACATCTACTTCGTCAACACCACGACAAGGCTCGACCACGACCTCGTTCTCTCCTCGCAGACATTGCGTCTATATGAAAAAAAACATAACATAAGATGCAGCACATAGCATAAACCACATAAGCATGCTAACACATAAGCACATAGGTTCATGCTAAACAACCCCACATACCGAGAAAAACCAACAAGAATGATGCGTCAATTTGGATAACCTACTCCGATTCCCTGCTAGAAATCACGTCAGCTAAATGCGTTTCTAACTTGGCTCCCAAGTTTGTTAATCCAAATGCCCAAAGGCAAGACTATCACACCTAAGATTCAACCTCATGCTCACATAAACACGTTATTCACATATCTAACATGCTGACATGTTCATGTTATCAAAGCGTCTAAACACATGCAATCAAGTATACGTAATTAAACCTCACACGGGATACACCCTCTTCCCATGGCTCTTAGGTATTCGAACCCAGCACCTCAGTCAATTGGACCCCAACCCCCAGTCGACTGAAAATACACTGGAAAACCAAAAACCCAAACCATAAACATTTCAGTCGATTGGCCTACTAGGTCCAGTCGACTGAACCCCCAACAGAACCATCTTAGTAGACTGACCTCCCTGGTCCAGTCGACTGACCTCCCAAACTCAAGATCCAGTCGACTGACCATCAAGATCTAGTCAACTGACCTCCCACGGGAACCATTTTTAAGCCACAATTTCAGCCTTTGAAACCTTGAATCAATGCCTCGAAACTCTCATCCAACACCCTCGGACATCCACACGCCCAAGCCTAACACCAAAACCACGAGTGAAACACCTGACACCCAATTCCATCTATCGAAATCACCGAAAAATGATTTTTAAACCCAAAAATCCAACTTGAAACAATATCAAATCTGCAACAATCTAACCTTTAAAAACACACCCGATTATACGTAGCACCCTTATAGGACATGAGAGTCTAGGATCCTACCTCGATGCGTGGACCACGACGCCAATAGCATGGATCCACTGTTAGATCGTTGAAAATCAAGCCCCAGACCCCCAAGAACTTAGAGAGAAGGTAGAGAGAAAAATAAAACTTACTGAAGAAGTTTTGAAAATAATCTTTAAAAATATCTAACTCTAGATATTTATAAGCCTCCAAAATATCTTTTTTTTTTATTTTCAAAATTTGCACTGCAACATCCCACGGCCTTGGAAACCAATCTCGCATGCATATCTAACCTCGATCGTGCATTAAAACGTATATAAACATCAAAAATCGAAAATAGAAAACACGAGTCGAAAATGCCGAAAAAGAAAACGGGTTAGGGTCTCACAGGATACGAGTGGATCTACAAGAGAAAGAGAGAAACAGACAAAAAGGTTGAAGCCTTCAAAGTTAGGCTTGTTGCTAAAGGGTTCACTTAAAAAAAAGGAATCGATTATGAGGAAATATTTCTGCCAGTAGCTATGCTTAAGTTTATTCAGATTTTCTTATCCATTACCACTCATTTCGATTACGAAATTTGGCAAATAGACATCAAGATAGCTTTTTTTAACCAAAGTCTTGACGAGTGTATCTATATGATACAACCAAATGGATTCATTGCAAAGGGCCAGGAACACATGTTGTGTAAGCTTAAGAGATCCATTTATGAACTTAAGCAGGCATCGAGGTCTTGGAACACTTTGTTTGATCAAGCCATTAAGTCTTACAGTTTTCATCAAAGTCTAGATGAGTTCTGTGTGTACAGGAAGCGTGACAAAAGCGTAGTGATCTTCCTAGTACTGTGTAGATGATATCTTGTTCATTGAAAACGATATGGGGGTATTATCTACGGTTAAAGTATAGTTATTTGACCAGTTCGATATGAATGACTTGAGAGAAGCTAGTCACATCATTGGGAACAAGCTTGTGCGAGATCAAAAATAAAGAATGTTGGCTTATCACAAGCAAAGTATATCGATGATATCCTTACTCATTTTAGTATGCAGGATTCCAAGAAAGGGTTTCTTCATTTTAGATATGGAATTACTCTGTTCAAGAATCAGTGTCCTAAGATACTTGATGAGATAGAGAAAATGAAAGCGGTTTCTTATGCTTCGACAGTAGGAAGCCTCATGTATGTTATGTTTTGGACTAGACCCGACATCTTCATTGCCATTGGCATGGATAGCAGATATCAGTCTAATCTAGGGCATGGGCATTGAACTGTAGTAAATAATATAATCAAGTGCCTGAAAAGGACTAAAGATTATATATTGATTTACCAGGCAGACAGTTTAGTACCTTTGGGGTACATAGACTCAGATTTCTAGTCAGACATTGGGCTTACATCAAGAGACAATCTTGTAGATTCTTTACAAAGAGTTTACCGGTTAAGACTTTTGATAGTCATGTATAGGGCATGGGAGTCAGATGTTTGGCAACATGATTTTGAGTATAAGTGAGAGACTGTTAGGATTGGTATACTGAAAATCATGTTTTTAGTATTTAATTTTATTTTTATAAAATTAATTTTCTATTTTATGATAATCTTTTGAGTAATGTATGTATATCATTTCTTTAATATTATGTATGGATGTTCGATATTCTGTATAGTATTTAATCTGATATGTAGAATACGGCTTGCACACAGAAGATCAGATTTTAAGTTCTTACAGAATATAAGTTTTATGTTCACAGTTTAGATAAAAATAGATATACCATCGGTACGACTGTAGCACAGAATTTTACTAGGCATGTCTTGGTTACAGGGAACAGATAATAGTATCGTCTATTGTTCTGACTCTCTGTGTTAGAACACTTTATGTATATTGAATGGGACATTTAGGGTAGTTAATTTTATATTGACTGTATAAATTAATTCACACCCTAAGATTATTATGAATAGTGTTTATCCTCTTAATCCTGAAATAATTATTGATTTGCAT